>JARHVA010005356.1:745000-897500 GCA_037957365.1 Torreya grandis | reverse complement strand
GAAAAGAACTACTATATTTTCAAAAATATATCTTTGATTGGGGTACCAAAAATTATGTATCAAAGATGAAGATGTCCATAAGACTACATATGGAACAAGATATGGACACTATGAATTTGAAATTATACCCTTTGGACTAACTAATTTTCCTGCAACATGCATGAATTTAATGAATAATGTAATCCAATATTTTCTTGATAAGTTTGTGTTGGTATTTTAATATGGCATTCTAATATATTTAAGGAGTAAATAATAACATGAGAAACACCTAAGGCTAGTAATAAATCATTTAAGGTAGAGTAAATTATATGGTAAGCTATCCAAGTGTTCTTTATTTCAATCTAAAATTCACTGTTTAGGACATCTAATTTTTGTGAATTGGCTTAAAGTTGACCCTATATATATTGAAACCATTAATGAGTGTCTATTTTTAAATAATTTACATTAATTGATAAGATTCATGGGGATTTCTTGCTACTACCATAGGTATGTGAAATATTTTTCAAGGATTTCTCACCCCATACCTTCCCAATAAGGTCACTATCAAGAATAATCATCCCATTCTTCACATTTATGATCTTTTTGATCAAAAGAAAAGAACTACTATATTTTCAAAAATATATCTTTGATTGGGGTACCAAAAATTATTTATCAAAGATGAAGATGTCTATAAGACTACATATAGAACAAGATATGGACACTATGAATTTGAAATTATACCCTTTGGACTAACTAATTTTCCTGCAACATTCATGAATTTAATGAATAATGTAATCCAATATTTTTTTGATAAGTTTGTGTTGGTATTTTAATATGCCATTCTAATATATTTAAGGAGTAAATAATAACATGAGAAACACCTAAGGCTAGTACTAAATCATTTAAGGTAGAGTAAATTATATGGTAAGCTATCCTAGTGTTCTTTATTTCAATCTAAAATACACTATTTAGGACATCTAATTTTTGTGAATTGGCTTAAAGTTGACCCTATATATATTGAAACCATTAATGAGTGTCTATTTTTAAATAATTTACATTAATTGATAAGATTCATGGGGATTTCTTGCTACTACCATAGGTATGTGAAATATTTTGCAAGGATTTCTCACCCCATAACTTCCTTGTAAAGAATGGGAAATATATATGATTGGTCCCCTAAATACAAGCCTACATTTTAAAAACTAAGGCATTTGTTGACTTCAAATCCTATTCAAAATATACTAGATTTCAATGGGAAATTTGAAATTTGGGGTGATGCCTACAAGTTAGGCATTAGTGCTATTTTGACTCAAGATGGCAAAATGGTTGCCTATGAGTCGACAAAAATCAAAACTCATGAGCAGAATTACCCCACTCATGATTTAATATTATCTATTTTCATTCATACCTTAAAATAGTGAGAGCATTCTTGTTAGGAAATCAATTCAATTTTAAAATTTAACCATCACATATTTACACCCTTATTTACTCAAGATGAGATGAATGCAAAGCAAAAATGGTGGCTAGAATTTATTAGTAATTTTGATATTAATATTGATTATGTGAAAGATAAAGAGAATAGGGTGGCCAATTATCTAATTAGGTGAATATGAATTTCTATCATCATTGTTATCCAGTATTCATTTAAAAATTCTATTCTTGAATAGCATAATTTTGATTTTGAATGCCTTAAAATTTATGCTAAAATAGACATAGAAGGTTTTGACTTTGATTTTTTAGTTGATCTAGATGGTCTATTGATACAAAAATGTAAAATTTCCATTATAAACTCAGGAAATTTTAGGGAATAGGTTTTGAATGAAGTGCATAGTACACCTCATTATGCTCATATAGGTTTCAAAAAAATGACACAAGAGCTGAAAGGGCTATATTTCTAGAATGGGTTAAAAAAAGATGTGGTTGTCTTTATAGCCAAGTGCCTAGAATACCAATATTAAAAATTTGAGAATGTTCATATTAGAGGATTTATTCACCCTAAGTCCATTACATAAAGGAAGTGGGTTGTAATATCTATCTATTTCATCATGGGATTGCCTAAATCTCATAATAAACATGATTCAATCTGGTGGTGATTGATAAAATCACTAAAGTGGTACACTTTATTATAGGAAATATCATGGATAATGATACCATACTAACTAAAATATTTATAAAATAAGTGGTTCACCTTCATCGAGTGCCTGAAGTGGTTATCTCATATAGTGATAAACTATTCACTTCTTAATTTTGGCAACCATGCTTACTACTTTTGCTATGAAGCTCAATTTATATTCAACTTATCTTCTAAAAATAGATGGGTAAACTAAAAGATTGAATATGATTATTGAAGAGATGTTGAGAATGTATGTAATGGATTAAAACTACAAGTGAGAAGATTTGTTATACTTAGTGGAGGTTACCTATAACAACACCTATCATTATGTGGTCAGGATGGAACCATTTGAGGCCTTGTATGGATGAAAGTGTAGATCTCCTTTGGGTTGGAACAATCTAGAAAATCATGTATTTTGAGGTCCTAAAACTTTGTGAGAGTATGATTAAAAAATGGATGTCATATGACAAAGATTAAAATCTACCTCAAATCAAAATAAAAGCTATATAGATCTAAAAAGATCACATAGAGAATTTAAAGTTTTAGAAAATGTATTTCTAAGGGTAATACCTCATAAAAGTTTAATTATGTTTGTTAAAATTGTTAAGTTAGCACCACACTAAGTTGGACCTTTTGACATAGTGTAAAATATTATCTTGGTGGATTATCATCTTGTTCTTCCTCTATTTAAAATCTATGGTTTTTTTCATGTATCATTTTTGATAAAATGTCTCATACCTGTCAAATGTGTTAAATTAGAATAATCTCCAGGTGAAGGATAAAGAGATAATTAATTTTGAACCTATCAAAATTCTGGATCAACATAACATTGAGCTAAGAAAATAAAATTTCATCAAATTTTGTTCCAATGGGATCAAATATGAGAAAGGAGTGATACATAGGAAGATGAAAATATTTTCTAGCAATTGTATCCTCATTTATTTTAAGGCTATGAAGATGGTGCCATTCTTAATGGGGGTGGATGTCATGATCACACCTACCCAATACATTGATTTTTACTGATTATTGAAACTATTATGATTTGTGGACATTATAATATGGATATTATGATTTATTTTAGAACATTTAATATGGTTTTAAACTAATATTTATAAAACATTAGATTATTTACTTACATAATTTTGATGATGATCAAATAATACTAATGCCTTTATGGATTTGGTTGTAGGTTTATTACAAATAAGTGTATGTTGGTTCTAGAAGCTTGTGTGCAATAATTGTGTAGTATGTATTTAATGCTGAAGCATGATACATGGTGTCACTATCTAATTTGAGTCTTTTTATTATTAATCTTGAGTTGTGTTAGTCTGCTTTGTTTATGAGTCTTGTGTTGATTGAATTCCTTTACTATTTTTATTTATCATGTTTCTTTATTATTATATTTTTTGAGCAACCAAGTGAACATTGGTATGATAACATGTTTATTTTAACATCGATGTAAATATTTCTAAGAAGGCTAGATGTAGATAGCATCTGAGTGCAAATAAAAGGTTGTTGAAGGTCATAAGATCTTTGGTAAGTTTTATGATTCTTTACTAAAGACCAGTTCAAGTCTGAGTGGCAATGGAAAGTGTTTACTAGAAAGGCCAAAAATATAATATTATAAGTCCAATATTGAATTGGGGCAATTGAATAATCTTGAAGTTATTAAATAAATAAACTACTGTATAAATATTAATAGTCCATGAAAGCACTAGGATGAAATGAATACTAAGAAAAGACGTGGCTATGGCTTGGAAGTATAAGATGATTTAATTCATTAAATTTAACCATAAGTCAAATATACTTAGGTTGATGGCATGTTATTTTCACTATGGTTGATTAAACCAATCATCAAGGGATTTGGTGGTTGATTTTGGGTATACTCAATTAGGATTAAAAATGTGGTCATTTCACTCGATGGATTGGTAGATGGTGTGTATGAAAGTTTATAGGGATGAAAGTAGGAAGACAAGGGTTTTTAACTTGAAATCATGAATAAAAAATATCAGCATGATATTTTATAAGTGAGATTTCCATCTAGTGGAATGAGGAGTTCAACTAGCTAGAACTTAGACAACATAAAAATACAGTATAAAGAAAAAAAAAGGAATACAAATGTTGATTAATAAGGTGGAAAAGAGGAAAAAAATAAGAATAAAATTATGGACCAAGCCTTTATGGTAAAACATTTCATATTAATACCAACTAGGTATATTCTGAAGCTTTTTTTATAAAACAATGTGTTTATTGGATGCTTGCCTACTTTAAACAAACTATTGATTTAAGGTTTGGAAGAATATGAACTCTTGAATAGACCTAAATTTGTTTATTTTTTTTTACAAAAATTTGTTGAGAAAACCTTAAATTGTAAGAACATGAGAATAAATCACTCATGGATGATGTATTCTAAAATGGATGATGTATGGGTAATCTCAAATGCTAAAAAGACTCATTTATTGATTTTTTAGTTTGGTTTTATGTTTTTAGTCTTTTAGATTATTTTTGGTGTTTTAGGTTTTGAACCCTAGTCCTTTTTGGATGTTTATTTGATTGGTTTATGTGTGGATGTGTGCATTTTGAATTAAGTTTGGATGTATTAGACTTGTTGGTTTATGCATCATGTTTGGCCTTAATTTGGTCACTACTTTTTATTATCAATATTTGTGTAAACCCATTTTATAATTTATGAAGATGTGAGAGTGGGAGGATATGACAAGTGGCATTCAAAAATTGTCTCAAACATTTTTAAAATTTTAATCTTCGCAACTTTAAATTCAATATTTGTGATGATGTGAGGGTGAAAAAATGTGACACGTAGCTACATATGGCATGTCATGAATGGTTCTAAGTCTTGTAATTGAAAAATTACATGCATATAGCTATGAAGAGTGCATAATGAATGATGAATGAGAATGAGACATCAATCATGTTATGATAATTTAAATTTCTCGCAACCTTTAAAAATAGTGTAAAGGAATGTGAGATCATAAAAGAATTTAGAGATAGCCACATATAAAATTTATATGTTAGACTTTACATATTCATAATTTGGTTAAGTAAAATAAATGTTCAAAGATATGAAAAATGTGAAAATAAACAAAAAATCTAATATTAAAACCTCACAAGTCCCATAGTATGAATTTTCCAAAATAGTGTGAAAATAAATGAAGGGGTAGAGAATAATGACCAATATTATCATGAATAAACTTGATTATATATTGATTTATCTACATATACTTAAATTTATATGGTACATAATTTTTGGAACAAAATTTTAAAATTCAAGAAAGATTATTGGGTCATATAACTAAAGATCAAAGCATTATTTTATAAAACATGAATGTTTTTCAAATCAATTCACATTAGAAGTGGGTCTTTATTTAAAAAATAATGAGGGTATGGTGGATAAAACATATGGTAACTTATTTAAAGGAATAGTATTAGGTGTTAGAACACAAATTTACCAGTTAGAGTTTGAAAACAAGCCAAAATTTCACTTATAAACTCAAAATTTAGGAGTTATGACACATTTCAAAGGGATTTTATGAACATATTTTCTGATCTATCCTAGGATTATGTTGAGGCATACATGGATAAAT
Source organism: Torreya grandis (assembly GCA_037957365.1). Taxonomy (NCBI): domain Eukaryota; kingdom Viridiplantae; phylum Streptophyta; class Pinopsida; order Cupressales; family Taxaceae; genus Torreya; species Torreya grandis. The sequence continues at coordinate 891,806 of JARHVA010005356.1, read as the reverse complement.
TTACTATTTATGTGAAAACATATGATGAATCCATATAGAATCTTTAAAAAGTCCTTTAATGTTTCCAAGATAATTGGTGGTCTCTAAGTCATGGAAAACATTATATGATGATGAATGAAGGAATTGTAATAAGACACCACATATTGTTCATAATAATAGAGGTAGATCTTACAAATATATAAGTAATAAAAAATTTACCAACTTCACCAAAAAAATTATGTTCAATGTTTTATAGGACATGCTAGTTACTATCATAGGCTTTTCAAGGATATAAAAAGAATAACATTGTCTTTTTTTGTTTTAATTTATAAATATTTTGAATTTTTATGGAATCATGAATGTGAATAAGAATTTCAAGACTTTAAAAAACCATTAGGGTCAACTTAAGTGTTACATGAACTAGATTAGAAGTTACACTTCTAAATCCATATAAATGCATATAAAAACATGTTGGTAGTTATCCTTAGACAAAAGGAAGGATCCTTAAACTATGCCATTTAATGTATTAGCAAAAAAATTTAAAGTACAAAGTTTAACTACATTATGATAGAGAAAAAATTTCTTGTAGTTAAACATGCCATCAATAACTTTAGACATTATAGTATAAGTTATTATATTTTTATCCTCACTGATCATGTTGAAATTGGGTATTTGATGAAAAAACAAACAAATTAGTGGCCACATAATTAGATGGCTATTAAATTTTAAACAATATACATTACTATTATAGATAGACCAAGTAAGGATAATGTAGTTGAATTTTTTTTTCATGAATAACATCTTCATAACATCATACCCTAGTAGATGATTCTTTTCTAGATGATTCTTTTTTTATCCATTAACACTTAATTCATAAAAATTACTATGTGGTTGTATGTCTACTCCCATAACATTTCTATATGAAATGAAGATGCTTCTTGGTGACAAAAAGTGGTCTATAATCAGGGATATTTAGGTATCTATTATACATAGGGATTTATATAATCATGCACAAATGTATAAGGGATGATAAAGTAGTGGACATCATCTAAGCATGTCATGATGAACCCTATGTGGGACATTTTACATCTAGGAAGACATCATCCAAAATCTAGACTATAGGATAATTTTGACTAAACTTAAACAAATATGTTATCTTATATACTCGTTAGTGTGATTAATGCCAATGTATCAAAAACCCACACATTATAGTGAGAAGATTATACAAACTAAACTACTATTCTAGCCTTTTGACAAGTGGGTTATTAATTTTAATGGCCCAATAGACCTAAATTATTATAAAAAGGAATATATATTGGTATGCATAAATTACTTAACCAAATGGGTAAAAATGAAGGCACAAAAACATGAAAGTGATGAGAAAGTTACAAAATTTATCTATGATAAGACATTAAAAAAATACAAAGTACCAAGAGAGATAGTTACAAATTAAGGACCATAATTCACATTTAACTTGATTTCAACCCTTGTACATGAGTATGAAATGTGACATAAGAAGTCTAATCCCTATCATCCTTAATTTAATAATAGAATTTAAGTAATAAATTGAGAATTTGAGAATATTCTATCTAAAATAATTGAGTTAAACAATTAAAATTAGACAACACACCTTCTTGACGTTGCATGGCCATACCAAACAACATGGAAAACTACCACTAGGTTACACCAAAACCTTAGGGAATACCCTAGAAATTGGCCTAGATTTGACTACAACACAAAAGGAGAGAATAATGAAGCTCAATACATTAGATAAATTTTGAAGATCAATATTAAAATATATAGAAATGGTTCATCACCAAAGAGTGATATACCATGATAAATTCATCAATACTAGAGAATTCCAATAAGGAGGATTGGAAATTATCTATGATTACAATTAAAAGAACAAAAAAGGCAAGCTAAGAACACAATGGCTTGGTCTTTATGAGATAGACAAAGTGTTAAAAAAAGAAGTAGTGAAGCTACATAAAATAAATTCAATGAGATTCTCTTTATTATTTAATGGTCATAATCTCAATTTATACAAGATCCACTTGCAAAGAAAGAATTATATGGAATATAATTGAAGAGAAACAACCATGTATGGAGATATAAATATCTAAAATAGTGGATAAGTACACTCTTCACACACTACAATCCTTGAATGACCCCATTTAACTATCTATTTAACCCTAAATTTAGATATGGGGGTATCTAGGTTTAATAATATTAGATTAAATTTTATAAAAGGGTGGTGAACTAATATAATAAAAAAGTATAATTAATATAAAATTAAAAAAAAATGAATTAATACAACTGAGATTGATAAGAATAGTAAAGTATAATTATTGATAGATATTGTAATAAATTAAAAACAAATGATACTTAGTCTACTATGTAAATGTAGGTCTAAGCAGGAACAAGATGGAAGTGGATAGGATGGTGATATTAGGATAGTCATCATATTATATAAATATCATTTTTATATCCTTGGATGCTTATGTTAGATCTAAAAATTTACATCAACATAGAAGTATAGCTTTGTCATAGGCGTCATATACGAAATATTGACTAAACTGAGATGTGACCAATTAAAGCCTTATGGTTTTTATTTCACATTTAATTTTATGTATTCACATCCTAAACACAATACACCACTCTTTGGAAAATGATAAAACTTTAGCTCTTCACTCTTGGAGTAATTGTAGGAAAAATGGGTTAGTGGGAACTCTTGACCAAATTTGACCCTGCAGGTCAAATTGGGACCCCTATAGGGAAAAAAATGATTTTTAGATATTTTAAAGGGTCTAATTTTTGATAATAAGGTGTATTATAGGTCATTTTATGTCATTTAATTCTATATTAGCCTTGGTCTTAGACATCTTAATCAATATGTCATTTTGAGTCACTTAATAGGCCTTTTAAGGGTCATAAATACAAGTGACATAGTTTTCAAGGTGTAAAAGTTTCCTATTTTCATTTAAAACGTCTAATGAGTTATATTAAATATCAATAATGTTAGTTCATCTAAAAAAATTAGGTTATCTAACTAAAAATCAAGAAATCAACTGAAAAAGGAAGAGTTTGGCACTTGTACGGCCCATGAGGGAGTGTGACACATGGGAGAAGGTTATGAGATGACTCTTCAGCTTTCTAAAACTAATTTACATGATTGAAATAATTTGTAAGTTCCATTTTATATCTAAAATTGTTATGCTCCATCTTTACCCTTCTAGACATATAGAAGCGATTAACATGTTTATGCTTAGTAGGACCAGTTGAAGAGGTTTTAGACCAAAAAAATTTAGGAGGTGAAATTAAAATCCAATAGATCCATTTAAATAATAATATTTCAAATATTAGTTAACTATTCTTTATGTAACATCCCCAACAAGTTGGCTATGTTTTTCTACTTACCAATCTATGCACCCTATAGGTTTTGTTCTTATTTGGATGATTCCATACAATAAAAATATTGGGATTGATTCCAGAGGATGTTGAATACATAATATAATTATATCCATGTTTTTTTAGAATTTTAATGTGATTTTAAGGTTGAAGTATCTTATGTTGCAAGAGAAGACACTTTTCTATTTAACAAGTAGGTTTCTACCTTTCTCAAGATCCTCATGCTTTGGTAATGATTATAGGGGGTAGATGTAGGTTCATACTCATGTTTATAATGTCACATTGATCAAATTTAGCTTAAAATATCTTTATCTATTCAATACTCCATGACGATATAGTCACAAGAATCATGCAGTCAGTTTACTCTCTAACTATCATGCACAGGTGCCATGGGGAAAGAATATCATGTTGAATGAAGATGCCTTGAATTAATATAGGTATTAATAGGGTTTAAGGGATCAATTTTAAAATTTTAGGGAGATATAATTACTTTTTAAGGTCCATACACCATGTGTATGATTCATGATTATGTTCACTGCCTATCAACAACTTAATATGCACCTACGGGTGCCTTCTTAGAAACCAATTATGTGAAAAGAAGTGTCTAAGTTGGTAAAGGTTTTTGATATATAAAAAAATCTATTTGGAAATTTTATAAATTCTCAAAATTCATTTAAACCTAAAAAACCATATCTATTGCCTAAACTCATACTTACTGCCTGTGTATGAGAATAACCACCTATAGGTGGCTTAATAGGAAGTTAAGGAGCCTTTTTCAAGTGTTGGATCAAAGAAGGAACCCCCTATTAAGTCTTGAAATTATTTAAAGAGAATTTAATGCCTAATTGAAAGGCTATATTTACAAATGGTTGTGGTAAATCATGTTAAGGATTCAATAACTGAGTTCATGGACATTTTCCCTAAAGAGTGAAAACAAAGGTCTAGGTCAGTTTTTCCAAAGTTATATGACATGGTTACAAGATATTTTTATGCATCAAAATGACCTTGCCTTATATAACCTACATAGGAAAATAGTAATACAAATTTTTGAGGGTAGGTGATCAATTAAAGTTGGTTTTTGGGAGGCCCAAAGTTGTGTTTTTATGCACTAAACATTGACAGTGATCATCTATAGGTTTTTTATCAAAAGGAGACCCCTTCACCCAATATTTCAATACCAAGGAATATTTACATGTTTTGAAAACCTTATGGGGTGAAATTAATTCTATCATAAAGACAATTAAGAGGATTTTGTTAGATATGTTTAAAATTATAGTGATTACCTACAGGTGTGCCTAACTCCAAGAATACTCACTTACAGCTAGTTGTAGGTGTGCATAGTCCATTTTGGAGGTTTAATCATGGGAATATTAATTTTGTGTGATAGGATAAGTTTATAAATTTTTTATGGACTCAAAATATATGTTTAACTGATTCAACAAGAAATCTTTACCTCACAGGGTTTTATCCTTCCTAACATAGTTGACTATGTTTGACTATAGCAGGCAATGGGCTAAAGAGTGAAGTGTGAAGGTTAAAAATGTATAGAGATGATCCAAAATGGGCCCAAAAAAAATATAATGATATTAAGAGGTTATAATATGATTAAAAAAAAAATTCTCAAGGTAAAAGAGGCATGAACACCTATAGGTTCACCTCTAAAATAGGAAATACAGCCAAGAGTTGAAACTTAGTCTTGACTAAAAAAGTAGTATGAAGGGTTTGTAGTAGGTAAAAATGAGGAAAAAGTTAAAAATAATTACACCATGATGTAAATAACTTGAAATTTCTCTCACTGATGAAGATCATACACAATAAATAACTCAAACCAAGTAATACATAGTTTGAAGGAACCCTGCATAGTCTGTATCTTCTAGGAGTCTATCTTGGAGATATAAGGAGTTAGGAAGTCTAATAATAAGAAAAAGAGCTGAAAATTGATAAATAACCTCTTTATTACTTGATTAATCCCATAAAACCTTCAATTTTTTTAGTAAATATGGGAAGTACCCTCTATTTTGTCTCAGATAAAGGGTACTTCCTTTTATGCATAAACTAGCAGGTTTGAGAAAGGGTGATAGATGGATATAACATGAGATAAAATAATATTAATATGAGGTGTATGGAGTTTTAAAAAAAAAATATAAAACATGAAAACATATCACATAGGGGATAAGCCTTACAAGCAGGTCTAAAACATCAAAAGTGCATACATGCTTATGAGGCATGATTATGCCTAAAATACAAATAAGAGGTCACTTTCACTTCTATCTCTAAGTGAGATTTAAAAATTATGGGAACATTTTTTTCCGTCATAATATAGGTTTAAAATATAATATGATGTGTGTTAGCCAATGAAAAAGTCAATTTTGGACTTTAGGATAACTCAAGCTTGTGTAAAGTGGATAAAAGGCTCAATAGACCAACTTCAAGTGCTCACATATTATCTAAGGATGTGCATGGAGGCCAAGGGATTTTATAAAGGTTATCAAGGATCCTAATATTTTTTCTAGTGGAATTGGTTTAAATTTCTAACATCAGGTCTTTAGAAACAAATATTAAGTGCAAAATGAGGCTAAAACCCTACCAAACCCTTGCTAGTGACTAGTTTGAAAATATTAACTAATTAGTGCACAAAAATGGAATATTTTTCCCATAATGATGATTGGATGTTGTATATAACTATTCAAGTCTACTCCCCATCCTTTTTGACTGTATGGAATTATACAAGTGGAGTACAAAACAAGGTTTTCTTTACCTTTTAATGTGTTTTATAGGTTCAAGGAGATTTCAAGAGATGAAATCAAATTTGGAAGGAATATTGAGACTTAAGACCAATAAATATGTACATTTAATTTCTTGTAAAAACTCCTAAGTGTTCAATCAAAATCTTTCATCTTAGTCAGTTAGAACTGGCATAGTGAACATGATGGTGAGAAGTATGATAACTTCAAGTGGATGGCTTTTTAAGGTGTGCCTAATGCCTCTAAGGTCATTAAAGGTATTAAAAAGTTTAAAACACTCCATTTTATTAATTTTCATGGAAAAATAATTCCTTTTTTGAGGTTAAGTGTGAGGGGCATGTGAAAGAGGAGTTTTCTTTGAGTGCAGGTAGTGGTGGCTCACTTCTAGAAGATTCTAGATGATTAGGAATACAACTAATGCATGGAAAAGTATGTATAAAATAATTCCCTCTCAGTATAATAATTTTACCTATCCCTATCAAATTTTTGGACATTCAAATAGTGATGAATTATGAAGGTAATTTCCTTGTGTAAAATGAGAATTCCTATGCCATATTTCAATAGTTTCATGACTTGGGGTGACACTTATGATTTATGAATTTTCATGATCAGTTTCACATTAAATTTCCATGTATAATTAACTCATTTTATCATATTTAAAAGTGTCTGGACTTCTTTCTTCTTCTTCTTCTTCTTCTTCTTCTTCTCCTCTCTCTCTCTCTCTCTCTCTCTCTCTCTCTCTCTCTCTCTCTCTCTCTCTCTCTCTCTCTCTCTCTCTCTCTCTCTCTCTCTCTCTCTCTCTCTCTCTCTCTCAAGTTTTATAAGAACTAGTCATTTTGGCCTTTGTAAACTATGCTCCACTTGAGTATGGTGAAGCCCTACTCATTTGCATACCATGGATCAATAAATGATATTGAATTTACCTATTCTATGAATATTCATAGTGTATTTTAATTTTATTATTGATCTTTCTTAGTGATGCTTATTTTTTATTTAGCATGTTGTCTCAATCTATCACCTATTTGTATTTTGAAAGATTCTTCTTGCAAGTCATATGAAGTGCTATATGAAGTGTCAATGGTTGAGTGAGTTAGTATATTCACTATTGCCATTCAAGGCCTCTTGTTTATTACTCATAACCTAGACATTCATCATAACCTCATGATGAAATCTTGATGTGAGAAAATTTAGATTAGAAAAATGTATGTTCATTTAATCTCATGGTCTCGTGTGTGACATGCAACTAGTTGGTAATCATCAACTAATTTAGTGTACCACCTCCATTAGGATAGTTTATTTTTATTTTTCTCTTCATTTACCATCACAATCATAGGTTTATTAGTTATCTACAAGTGGTACATCAAGAGAGATAACCCTATCTAGAGATTCACTTCATTCTTAGGATACCCACAACCTAGAGGTGTTTCAATTGTGCCACTTGGATGAGGAGAGCTGAGACATCTCCTCAAAGGGTGAGAATACAAGTGAAAATAGGAACCTAGTGTTGATCTAATCCTAAATACCCCTCTACCATTAGGTGTTTTTTTCATAACTTATAATATAAAGTGGTCCTCAAGTTATCATTTCTCCCCTATGGGATGGCTTATATGTTCACAAGGGTGAAATGTGTGATAAGAAAATAGATGAAGTGACCTATATGTTAGACAAAATTTAGATACCATTAATGAGGATCATTTAAATGAAAATCAACATGATTGAAACATGGTAACCACATAACCTATGGTTAATCATAGAAGCACTTATTTATTTTGGTCTAGTAGATGCATCATCAAAGTGATGCTCTAATGATGATAAATCATTTTTAGTTTTTAGTTCTAGATTAACTAATTAATATTTAGTTTTCATACTTATAATATATTTATATCCATCTAGGGTCTTCAAATAGTCACTTATTATGGTCTCCTTCTTGTGTTTAACAAAGTTTAAGGTTTTTATGGGGAAATTAAAATAATAGAGTATTTATCTCATATTCATTCAAATCATTACATCTCAGTCTAATGTTATTCAATCTTATATAGAGGTTATGAGATCTCTTTTAGGCTATTTTTCACTTTGTAAAGTTCATGTCATCCTTCTTAATCCACAAACTTAAGAAAAATGTGTCAAACTCCTTGCCTAATGTTTTTACCACCTTTGACATTTCCTTGTCCTTTATCTCAATGTTCTAAAAGGGCATAATGATAGGTTTTAACAACCAATAAGGTGATTTTATGTTATATTCTCATTGTGTAGGTGTGAGGAAACTTCATGAACATCTATACAGAGCTACACTAGGACATTTTTTCATTCTAGTAGGTTTACCTTACAAAACCAAGTATTTGGATGGAAATACAAAGAGAAAGTGTGTAGATAATGTTTTCAATTATAAAATCACTACCAGCTATTCCCATAGTCTCCATTATGATAAAAACCAAGATCAAGTAGTGTTTTTAGGGTAAAAGAAGATAAAAAAGTGACCCAAATCCTATATCAAGTTCTTGACAACTAAAAGATATCTACCGGTTTGTGATTAGTTCATGGAGAGGAAACAATGTCAAATATAGTGCACTTAGGAGTTGATAGGGTCCCTTATTCCCTTCTATTCCATGGCCATAGTTCTCAGGTTTGGTCCCCTAATTCTATGAACCATCATTAAGAATACAAGATTATTTAAATCCCTACAAAACCCCTACTAACTCAAGTTTTTATTTATAATATAAGAGGATCTAGGGGGTATGAGAGGTCTTCACACATCACCACCAAGTAAGGATATTCTGCATGGATGGACCAAAAGAGATGTTATAGGTTGGTAGGGGTGGAGAGAGTGAATGTTTTTAGTCATAATGGTATTTTTAATGGGTTGTGGGCTTGAAGTGAGTTCCAAAGTATATATATTCTACATGTATACTAACCTCATACAATTTCCCCATGATTATTCAAGGCCATACTCTTTTTCAAAGTGACTTTATTACACTTAACCAAGAGATGACATATATGTTTTAGTGGTTTGGAGATCTCTACATGTTTGGAGATGAATGTAAGATATTTGAAGGGTCCCATATAACTTTTTAGATCCTTGAGAATCATAAACAAGATCAAGTTTCACTTGAAAAACCCATATAACAACCCAAATCATACATTGAATGCATGCATAAACTAAAGGTGAAATTATAGTCTTGAAGAGTGAAAGAGATAGGCAATATGAGTAAAAAAATATGTTGATGATGGTTGTCTCAATAATTAAGAAGTGGTAGAAGGTCAAAAGAAACATAAATGAACTCTTCAACACATTTCAATGATATAAAAGTGATAAGATAATAGTTGAATAAGGCATACCCCTAATTTGCAATTAAGAGTGCCTAAATAAGACCCAACAAGACTATATAAGAAAGATGAGCATTTGGAGACATTTTTGAGGTCTTAAAGAAGATTTTGACCTCATGAACAAGTATATAAGGTGAATGAGTGATTAAACTAGATATAAACGTCTTTTATAATCCTCTAGGTCACTCAAAACTCCTGAAAAAGAATACATTTACATTCATTTCCTAGGCACTTTGTAGATGGACTATGCATATCAAGTTGAAGACCAAAAGGGTTAATCAAGCCAACTTGTAAGACTAGAAGCATGTAAATAATATCAAAAAACATGAGAGGCATGTATAAAGTGTTATAAACCTTAAAAATAGGCACAACAATGATAATGAATATAAAAAGAGATTTAAGCCTAATAACCACCTACAACTAGTTGTAGTTAGATAAGAGAAAATACATATGGTGATGTGGGAGCCATGAGCAGGGTTGATAAGTATGTTGAGAAGTTTGGATTAACATTAATAATCTTTATAACATATTGGTAATACAAAAAATGTGCCTAAAGTTCTAAAAAGAGGTAAACCTTTAAATGTATAGTCATGTTGCCCACAAGCACATACAAGCCTATTTAGAAGAATTGTTGAGAGAAACAAGTGGTTTTTTAAATAATGAAGTTAATAGGAGTGTAATATATGTATTAAATTAATATATAATCACTAATAATTTCTTTAAAAAGTTTTCAATATGACTAAAAGTAGTGTGAAGGTCAAAAAAAGTAGTTGGGCTTGGAAGCCTAAATCATCACCTAGAGGCCTGTGTGTGTGAAGTTAAAGAAACCTATAAGTTTTGATGTGTTTTGAGAGTTGGATAATTTAAAGGGGGTAATTTTTATGCAGCGTATCCTTTTTTAATGTCACATAGGTAAATTAAGACATTGATGAGTTAATAAATCTCTAAATTATAATAGTTAAGGTCAAAGACAAAAATTTGCTTACAAACCCTAACCTAGACTTATTAGTATTTTTGACTAATGAAAGGTGGATTAAATAACACCTAAAGACATTGATAAGTGACTAAAATTCATAAATAGACCATATAAAACTCAATCTAGTCCTCAAATTATCATTTTAAAGCTAAAACCTGTCCTTGGTCTTCACACTTAGGTTTGTCAACATGAGAGGCTATTTTTGAAGCTTAGAAAATTTACTAAGAAAATTCATGGTGGAAAATGGATATTAGATGAGATTAGGGGGGATATACTACTTTAAATTCATATAATTGGTTTCTTGATCAAGAAAATATGTATTATGAACAATCCTTAAGAGGATTGAGCACTAAACATCCTCTTTTCACCTTTCGAAGGGCTGGAGAAGGATTAATTTATTTCTTAGATATTAGAATAATAAATGCATGAAACTTGAAACTATTAGCCATATGAGGGTTCCCATATTTAATAAAAACTTGTGGCATTGGTTTATGGATTAGGTTCCTCATCTTTATGAATCATCGTTAAGATGATAGTCCTATTTAAACCCCCCCTAAATTATCTAAGAGCTTGACGAAGATATAAATAATTATAATGACTTAAAATTCAATTAAATGACACTATAAACACTTGAATGACCTATGCACACATAATATCAACTAAATTAACAATAAATTAGAACATGTGGAAGAAATGTATAGATATATAGCCTAAAAGATTATCTTTTGAGGCTAGTTGGCATGATTTTGAAGTCTCCAAGTTTCCCTAACTAGTGATAGAAGATTTTTCAGATAGGAAAGAAGAATTATGACCCTTTAAAAGTAAATTAATATGTAATTATAGGAATAATATATTTCACAAGTGGTTAACTAGGCCTGAGTGAAGAAAGGTGATCAATCTTACACCAAGAAGGTTAAATTGTAGGTTCTTGGAAACATGAACAAGTTTGAAATTTAGTTCTCATTAAATCCCAAGATGGAAGGAGCCTTGAATTTTCCAATGATGACATGGGAAGACTCCAGGAATATTTAATCAATAATTCCATAAGTCAAGAAATTTGAACTCCTTAAGTTTTTGAGTCATCTAGGGAGTTGAAAAGTCTCCTTTATGCCATTATTCTAGAAGCTCATAATCAAGCAAGAAACACATGCCAAGGAGATGGATAAAACTAATATTAGACTGTCTTCTTGGACTATAACTGAATTGTAACTTTTCATTGGATTTATTCCAATGTCCTCCTCCCTTTCTCTCATTTTCTCATATATATGCTACCTTGAATGGTTTGTAATGTATCCTTTGGCTGAGTATGGTGAACCCTTTCTCAAATTAATACTTGTACTATGACTCTAAATGTTGAATAAAGCTAACTCTTACCTTCTATAATGATTTTAATTAATATACTTGTGTGATTATTGGTGAATGCTAGTAGCAGTGGTTTCACTATCTCTCATTTGTACTCTCCTACCTCTTTGTAAGTGGATTGTCTTCTTGTAGGACACATGGTGAGTTTGGATAGCCTTGCATTATATATAAGTAGATTTTAATCATTATTATATTTTTTAGACCTATTGATTGTCCATTATATTCAATATATTATCTATAAACTCCATGTTGAAAGACTCATGCTTGAAGGTCCTTGTTGATTAGTATGATCAGATTCAAGCCTATTATTTTCAGTGCATTATAGTCAAGTGGAGGGTGTTAATTTGGTTCATCATCTCCCTATTTTATTTTACTTTAAGTTTGTTTCTCTCTTTTCCCTTGTAAGAAATAGGTCTAGAAGTAGTTCAGGGTGTTAACATCAAAAGAGTTGTCCATATCTATAGATTTACCTCACTAATTAGGCCACCCATAGCCTAGAGGTGTCTCCATGCTATCATTTAAGTGAGGAATCTGGATGAAACTCCTCAAGGGTGCAACTTTTTATGATAACACTAACTTGTAACATGGAAAATATGGCTCATGGGCTACTATTTAAATGATTTAGACATGTATAGAGATTTATCCTATGATTGATATGAAAATAATGAAAATAGGGTATATTTACTGAGTTCAATTCTTGATTAAGTAATTTTTGGTATATTACATCGTGAGTTATATGTGGTTGTTAGGTGAGGAATGAATGAGGGTTGATCTTGTATATATACTAATCCATTTTGGAAATATCTCACATTAAAGCACTTATATAGAACTTTTGGATAAATTTATTTTACAAATTAAATGACATTAGGACACTAGAAACTTTGTAATAAAATGGACACTTGCATTGATTAATGTGTCTACCTAGTATGTAAGTGTTCGAGGAGCTAGAAAATAGGTACAAGTCAAAAACTAGTAGTGAAGAATAATAATTAGCTTTAGGGTTTTTTTTATGGTATAAAAGGCTCAAGTCATTATAATAATAATGGTCATACTAAGATATAATAAACTTGGAAAAGAGAGATTATGAACATGAGCCTTTTGATAATAGGAAGGTTTATAATTGAAAGGTACAACCATGATAGGTATTTTGCAAGTGTATAATACTAATGTACTATATAAATCATATTTTAGTATCTATAGTTCCCATTTAATATAATAATGAAATTTTTATTTTAAATAAAATAAATGCATGCCTGATGTTAATGGTAACATTTATCACATAAAAAAATCAACTTATTCACCTATCACAAAGGTCAAGATGGAATCATACTAGTTTAACTATAAGGGACCTATGGTTGAGAATAATTGACAAGGCATGAAAAATGGTCTTTTAATCTATGTGGATTAATACATTCAATAATAAATCTAAATAAAGTTTACAACCATCTTATAAAATTGATGAAATATAACACTATTATCGACCATGTCAAGAAGAAACATCTTTATAAAAATCACTCTGATCTAATATGCTAATCATTTCTTCAATATTCTACTAATCGGTATCAAACTAGTTATAAAAATATCATATAACCTATCTAATAAAACAAATCTTATTAGTTATGCAATCCCTTGAAGGATAAAATACACAAATTTGTTAAAAGGTTGTATCTCATATGCATGTTCAAACTATAAGGATGAAATAAAGGAAACAAATGAGAAAGGAAGAAAGAGAAAGTAGAAATAACAAGAAAGTAAGCTAAGAAATATTAACCAATACTAACCTAAATTTAATCTAAAGAAATTAATAAAAGTAAACAAACTCCTAAATAGAAAATAGTCTTAAAGTTAATCTAAATGTTAAAAGCAATTAAAATTTAAGAATATTATTAGTTGGTTAGAAAATTAATCAATCTAAAGGCTACAACTATGGAAACAATAAAATAACTAAAAGACTAAGAAACCACAAAGAAGTTAAACCTAAATAATAAGAAAATAAAATTAAAAAAAAATATTAAACAAAATAACTATTTGAGAGAATAAGAAACTAAGAAACTAATCTAAAGATTAAAAGGGAAAATTAAACTAACAGAAAATAAAGATAGCCAAACTTGGATCCAAAATCAACTTATGGGTATAAAAGAGTAGTTTATTGAGAAAAATTTGAAAAGTGTCTAGTTAAAAATTTGATCTTCAAATAAAAATCAAACTATAATAACTAATAAATAACTTATCCCAAACTGTGAGGTATTCATTATTATTCATGTCAATTACAGGAAATTTTATGCATATGAATGCATACTTACAATCATAAATGATATTGATGTTTGATAATATTTAGATAATCAGTTATGATTAAGTCAATAAACCTAGATATACATGTGTTATCAAGCATATTACTTCATCATCAAATGACACGTTATTTGGTTAATCTGTAAATGATTATTCAATCTCACAGATGTTTGTATAGAAGAAAAATTGGAAAATTTTCAAACTTAGAATATCTCTTGATACCTATTTGTTTCTCCTCTTGTTATGTGTCTTCAATCTCTTTATAAAGTAACACTTCTTGAGAAAATTACTGATCAAGTTACAACCAATTTTATTTATTTGTAGTTAAATTTAATTGAATTTATAATAATCAATTAGTTTAACTTAAAATTATAAAGTTATAACTTAACTATATAGTTTGGACTTTATAAAAGTCCAAGATTAAATAATAGATATAGACCAAATTATAATTTCTAATGGGTGGGGGCCCCTTGACATGTTTTGATATCCATTTAGGTAATTATGTAACTATGCATATAATAAATAATCAATAAATACTAATATTAAAATAAATTTAAACAAATTTTAACATTAAAAATCTATAAATAACATTAATACAATAATAAATGATCAAAACAAGCATGAATAAACTACACACATATTAAATACTACCATAAATCTAATTAGTGCATATGAATATAGATTACAATAAAACACATTTTACAAATAATTTAAGTGCAATATGAATGAATATGAATTCATAGCTAACATTCCTTTTTAAAATGCCAATATCAAACATCAAATTGTACTTATGATTTCAAAGATCATGCCAATGTTTTATGTATGATTTTAACAAGTTTTGAGAATGAACATCAAAACATCAAAATCTAACCACTAAATTATAAAATATTACATAATATTTGATAAATAATTATGCATGTAACCAAACAAACTATACCAAATTTCATAAAAATGAGATCTACCTATATTATGAATGAAAACCCTTATGGAAATCATGTATATGAAACATACAAAACCCTAAGGTCATGCAAGTTAATAAAAATTGAATACAATTAGAAAATTATATGGATTAAAATGAATAAAACCATTAAGTCATAATTTTCAAAATTATTTAATAAATCTCTCAATTTACACAACTATGACTAAAAATATTGTTTACTTAGATTGACAAATTTATCTTTTTGACTAATTCCAAAATGCAGGAACTTATAAATAATAAGAAAACTATTCAATATCATGAATAATAAATGGCTACAATTTATTTTTGAAATCAAATGATAATATAACCAATCTTAAAATATATACAAAAATAAACATATTCTCTTCGTGGGTTAAAATCTATGTAGAAAAGACACACTTTCAATCTAAAAATGTAACTGCATGTTTTGTTGAGCTAGCTCTTTGAAAATTTTAATAATGAATTTTATATAAAATGGTAGCATATTCATCTCAATAAAATATCAAATATAAATAATAGACTTAATATTTTTATCTCAAATAAAAATTATTCAATACCATAAACCAAGTCTATGGAATTTCCTCATACCATCCAAAAAATAGATAGGTATAAAACCTAATATCTCAAGTATGTAGGGTAACCCAAAAAAAGAACACAATTTTTTAATTATAAATTCCATGCACAAGTCCACACCTTAACAACCATTTAAAATAAATATCCTTCTAATTTATTCATAAATACTGCATGCATCTACTCAAGTAGACGGGCTAACAAATAGGATTTATATCATGCAAGGTTGAAACCATGGTATGAACACTATCAAAATAAAATGAATTATGTATGTAATGAATTAATATGGATATAAACATTATCCTACTTAGTGAATTCTAATCTTAGAGAAAGTAATCTTACCAACAACTCATTTCATATCTATCTATATTGGGACATTACCAATTTAGATATGTTAAACCTACCTAAGGGATATCTTATCACACAACTCCACTAGAGAGGGTTCTAAAGAATCTAGTAAAGTATCACCAAAAAATAACCCTATCTAAGTGTACAATACATAAAATAAATGTAATATAGTGCTAACTAAATATTATGGCATAAATAGGGATAGTTAAATGAATAAAACATAACATGTAAAAGAAAATCTAGTTAAGTCAATATAGAGGTATTCTAAGAAAGGAGTAAAACATTCAACCTATTAATTTGTGTTATATCTATCTAACAAAATTAAAGAGCAAAAGTTATGGATACTTACCTTTAATGAATCCATTGTGCCTCAATATCTCTCTTGGCTAATGGTGCTTTGAAACAGGTTGTTGTGGATTTGTAAGGATCACACTATAGAAATCAGATCTAGGGTAAAAAATCCAACTTTGCATTCAAGAATTTTCGACAATATATAATTCTTTACTTAAAAGTAAAAACCCTAAATAATTATTCTTCAAGTGTATAATTTACATAGTTGTGAGTTTTAATATTGCAAAAATGAATGTTCTTCTCTATTAGATTGATGTAAAGGTGGTATTCATAACCAAGGATTGACCCTATACCTTTCTATAAGTTTAGCTGACATTATAGACCAAATTAATCTAATTAAGTAGAAAAATTATCTATTAGGTCTTTAACTAGGCCTAGCAGGCTAGTTTATTTCTCTAATGTGTGTTGAATCCTTTCTAAGAATATTAAATTAGCTAACTTAGTAGGAAAATGAAGAAAATGGGTGTTTACTTAGTAAGGGGATATTTTGAAAATAGAATAACTCAGGGAAGTGGATAAATGGGATTTACTTGACTAGGGAGTTAGATAAAAGTGACTTGTAGTGGGTTTAGGTAATGGTAGAGAATAACAATATTATGAAGCACCAAAGGTCTACCCACCCTTTTCCTAGTACACCCTTTAAGGCATGGACTCAAAGAGATTGGAACTAGATAGGTTCCTAGAAAAGAGAAAGAATAAGTAAATGATAAAGTTTTAAAAATACTATGTGTATACATATGACCCACTCAAATATCATTACATGTCACAAAGGTGTAACATGAAATGGTGTTTCAAAAGAACCTAGAAACACACAAGAACTGAGCTAATAATTTGTAATAGAAAAAAGAAAATAAATGAAATTAAATAATTTATAAATACATACCTTATATTACCTTGATGTTTAATTGTTATATGTTGTGCTTATAGTCTTGATTGTGGAGGGTGAATTTTATTGCTTTGGGTAAACACTAAGGATACAAGTCTAGAGATAAAAAATAAGCAATAATAGAAAAATAAAAAATGAAGGACTTTCATGATCAAATACATCACTTTGAAAATTGGTAAGTTGAGATGATGTAATATAAGTTAGGAAAAAAAGACCAAGGAAAATGGATAAAATAAGAGTAAATTAGGTAATTGAAAAATTCAAGGATACCAAATGACTGACAAACCCTATAAATATATCCTAAGTAAGAAAATTAATGATATAAATCAAACCAAAGACATATTAAATGGAAATAATGGAACCTAAATCAATGTAAGAGAAGTAATAATCCACACTAAAATAAAGGTGGAAAAATAGAAACATAAATGATATCAATAATAGATAAGTAACAATTCAAACTCAATCAAAGATGGAAACAAATAGAAAAAGGTGACCAAATGGCCTACAAAAAGGAGGATATAAAATTAAAAATGGGAAAACTTGAGTAAGGGAATTCTTAGAAATATAAATAAATAAGAAAGAGAGAATCTCACAATAACTTAAAGATTCAAATTCTATTCTATTTATAGAATAATTGAAAATAGTTGAATTTGAAACATGTGTGACAATGATGAATAATATAGGGAAGATATTTTGAAGCAAACTTGCCTATCAAATGGGAAATGAAATGGGTAGTGGGGTATTGAAAGTGGTTCTAAGGTGAAAATATGATCTTTAATAGAGTCAAGACACTCAAATCATGTTGGAAATACTTAGATACTTGGAATACCAATAGTATTATAAAAATAAAAGAAATAACCTAGGTTTGGAAAAAATAGTGAAGTATTTGTATCATCCCAAGAAGTCTTAGTATACATGAAAATTAAAATGGACCTACCTCCCCAAAACATGTTCCCCATTCCTTAGGACCCCTTAAAGAGTCATATGTCCATTATGAAGCTTGAGTAATTTCATGAAAAAGTAGGTGGCACTAAATATATTTACTTTTAAGAGAGTAGACATCCTACCCTAGTATACTATCCTACTACACCCAATGGACCTTGGATCTATTATAAGGCAAATTGGATTTTGAGTTTTGACTAGGATATGAAATTTTATTGAAGAATCATGAATTTTGGTGTGATTTTGACTTTTGAATAATTTATTTTTATCTTTTAGTCATTGAATTTTGTTTTAATGATATTCTTCCTCCCCCATATGGATTTGGAAAGATAAACATGGGTGGAAAAAATTACTATCACTATATAAATTAAATTTGGTGGATAAGAAGATAATCTAGAGGCCATAGTATCCAAAACTCATAGAGTTACTTGTTAGAAAGAACAAAATATCGAAAATGACCTTGGTGTGCCCAAAGTGATGTAGATTTTTAGAAGAGGATGGAAGTGATAATTTAATTAATGGGATTAAAAAAATCATAATTTTTTTAATGAGATTGTATAATGATATGTAAGAATGAACCATAATCCTACGAAATGATATTTGTGAAGGAAGACATGTGATTAAGATGATTAAATTTTTACCATAATATAATATGACTAACTCTAAGTAAAATAATATGTTACTCTTAACCATTACCTTATCTATTAGGGAAGACTCTTAGGTAAGGTGAGGAAGAAAATTATTTATTTTGAATGATAACATGTGTTTGTAAGGAAATCCTGGTCCTATCCAAGGTCTTACAATGCAACTTACAAGAAAATAAGCTTAAGGGTATGTTTAAGAAAAAAATATATAAGTAAAGTATAAAATTCTATAAAAAAGAAACAATTTATTTTGAATAATGGTTAAGTCCTATTCACAATCTTATGATACAACTCAAAAGCTAAAAATGAAGTGGTTTTAAAATAGACAACAAAAAAGGGAAGGGGAAAAATAAAAGAGAACCTAAAGGTATATAAATATTGGTTTTCATAATAGAAACTCTTAGTAATACTTGCATAATGTCTTATCAACATAATATGATACTTAAAGTAAAGACTAGAAAATAATGCATGATATACATAGTTAAGCAAAATATTTCTTTATGAACTAAGCATTGGTTGGTTATTTATTAATATGTCCTTCACTAGTTTACAACTGATAAGTACTATGTCCAAGAATCTCTTTGATTAGGTAAGGAATCCACCATGTTTGACAAAATTTTCCTTATTTATCATGGATATAGCCTAATTTGATCACTAATTTATCAACAATGAATGTACAAACTTTGATTTTTTTATTTTGTAATTTAGTTATGAAAATTTTGTATTGGAAATTATTTTATAATTATACCATACATTACTGATTAAAGAATTACAAAGCATGAAGATGAGCGTCATAAAGCTCTTCATTAGGGATGATGTTATGAAGAGAAATGCACATTGATGGTAAATCAAATTCTAAGGGTAAATAGTTTTAGAGTTGTAAGCTTACAAAAGAAGAGTGGCACTAGTGGTTGTCCAAATATTGGTGTAATAAACTAAGAGTGTGAGATAAATATGAAGGTGTCAATTACTATGATATTCCATAATATTATTTTTCAAGATTTTATTATGTATTTTATTAGTTACTTTGGGTTGACCACTGCATTGAGGGTGATATGGTGTAGAAAATTAATGGATAATTTTGCATTTTTTACATAGTTATTTCATATCTTTGTTTTTCAAATTGTTGTCATTATTAGAATTGATGGTATGAGGAATTATAAAATGACATATGATTTGATTAAGAATGAATTTTAAAATGGTGATGCCCATAATGTTAACAAGAGGCATAGATTCCACCCACTTGGTAAAATATTTAGTGGTAATAATAATGAAGACAAAACCATCTTGTGATCTAGGTAATTTTCAAATGAGATCTAATCCACACATAGAAAATATCCAAGGAAACTCTAATGTTTGGAGTTTGGTAGGAGGAAACTGAATGAGATAATCCTAAAGCTAACAAGGATTACACTTTAAATTGAAATTAATGGCATATTTTTTGAGATTAGGCCAAAATTATCCCATGTATTTACATTTATGAGATATGTCATGGCCACTATAGTGATCACCATAGACAGGATGAATGAATATTCTTGAAACCTATTCTATTGAGATGGTCGATCTAGTTGTATAGATATGATGAGAAAATAACGTGGAAATGTACTAGATCAAGTTGATAGATCTAGTTGGGTAGACATGATAAATGAATAATATACTAAATCAATTTGGTTGATTTAGTTTTATAGGTAAAAACAATTAAATTGTTTAAAACTAGATGATTTAGTTTAAAAATATAAGTAAATCAAGCATAAAATATAAGACTAAGTTGTGCTAGTTAATGTAGTCTAATCACACATATTTAACTAGATCCAATTGATAGATCTATTTAAAACACACAATATGTAACTTATATCAATGATGGATGATATAGTTGATAATATAACACATAATAACAAGTGACAAGCAGAAAATCTATTTTTTAACTACTAATGCTAACTATTTAAGTGAAAATAAGATCAAGAATTTGTAATAAAGGGTTGTGTTTGAAAATGTAGGCTTTTAAAGATACTAGCTTATCTATTGGATAATGATGACCCAATTTTTCATAGTACTAACTATGGAGTAAATGTTGTTCCCATAGACCACTAAACCTAGTTTCAAGGGTAAGTTGAAAGTAGCTTGTGGACACTGACTACTAACTGATGCACCAAAAAATCAAATGAATGGATTGATTCCTAAGATTCAATACAAAGAGAAATCTTAGGTGTTTCTGAAATGCTATGAGGTATATGGAAACTAAAGACCATGTTGA
This sequence comes from Torreya grandis, assembly GCA_037957365.1. NCBI lineage: Eukaryota > Viridiplantae > Streptophyta > Pinopsida > Cupressales > Taxaceae > Torreya > Torreya grandis. The sequence goes on along the minus strand of JARHVA010005356.1, from coordinate 870,771 downwards.
GCTCTGTACTATTACTATGATTATTGGTGAAATCTCTACATGTTATGATATCTATAAAAAATCTACAAAGACCATAAATAAAATATTGTGTATCCCTTCATGATAGTATCTAAGTAGTTTTAAAACTAACAGTACATAGTTTCTAGGGAAAACCAAATAAGATGAAAATAAAGGTGGAAAATCAATTTTTCAAAAACTAAGTTACAATTTTGAAAAGAAAATAAGAAATTAGCCAATTTATTTTCAAAAGTGAGAGTGATTGTAATTACTATGAAAATAGAGATTAATTTCATTTGCTTATATTTAAAAATGAAACATTCAAAACAAAATTAAGTAGGTTGATCTAGTTGATTAAAAATATAAAATAGAATTGATATGGTTGACATAGTCTATTGGAAAATTAAGTCCAACAAAACTAAATTCATAAAATAAATTTATTTTATTGGCATACAACACATACAAAAAACTAGAGTGAGTTGATTGATTCAGTTTATTATATGAGTATAGTTTGATAGAATTGATAATTGAAGAAAATAGTAAGTAATTTTTTAAATTTTAAAATAAAAATATGGAATTTTAAATAATTTATATTGATAATATGTAAATGATAATACATTAGGAGTGAACTTGGAAGATATAACACAATTGACTAAGTCAATTTAGTTGTATGGCTATATTTTTAACTAGGTCATCGAGATAGGATTTTAATCCTATAAATGTAGGAAGATGAAAACATAATCAACTATATCAATAAAATTTTATAATAATTAAAAAATAAATATTAAAGAATAAATAAAATTGAGTAGATAAATTTATTTGAATGTAAGTGAAAAACATAAAATAGGAAAAATGACTAGATCAACCTGTTTAATTTAGTTGGTTGAAACTAAAAGTTGTGAGTATCACATAAATGAACACAATCGAGTAGATCAATTTAGTTAGGTGTAATATACAAAAGGTAAGTTAAATTATTAGATTAATTAGTTTGATCTAGTTGGCTAAAACTAGAACTTATAAATATAAGATAAAAATTGGTTGATTAACATGAACTAGTTGACTGGAAACCTTATACCTATAGACATAGAAAATGACTAGATTGATAATTACAAGGTATTTTTTATAGAATGATAATTATTTATAAGTGTCCAATTGTAAGTCAATATTTTATATTGAAAACTATGAAACATATGTATGGTAAGTAAATTATTAGGAAAACCATATAGTTTACTACTAATAAATGTATATTTTGGTGAAATTTGTAATTTTATGGACATTTTATACAAAAATTTGGTGAATATTTTTTCATTATTTTTTAATAGGATAATATTAAATTTTAAAAAATTATCAAAAAATAACCAATTGGTGAAAAAAAACCCCTAAAAATTACCATGTTGACTAGCTCAATCTAGTTAGATGAAAACCCTATACTTACAGATAGATAAAAAGATGAGATCAACCAAAATGATCTAGTTAGTTGAAAAAGATACTTGTGTTGATAAAATTAAACTTGATCAACTAACTTGATCTAGTTGATTGTAATTGAAAAATTAAGAATGAGAGGATTAGATTTACATCAGGTTCACCAAAATGTATGTGATGAATTAGGATGGATACGAAACTTGTCTTAGTGAATTCCAAGATTAGAGAAGGTAATATTACCAATAAATCATCACATAACTATTTATATTGGGACATGACAAATTTGGATCCACCAAACCTACCTAAGGGATCTCTTATCATATAACACCACTAGAGAGGGTTCTAAATCCTCTAGTCAAGTAACACCACAAAATAACCCTAGCTAGGCCTATAAGACATAAAATAAATATAGTCTAGTGATAATTAATGCTTGTATCATAAATGGGGATAATTGAATGAACAAAATATAACATGTATAGGAAAAATAATCTCAATTCAATTTAGAGTTAATTATATGCAAGGAATAAAACATTCAACCTATATTTTTGTGCAATATCTATCTAAAAATATGAAAGAGAAAGAGTTAAGAATACTTACCTTGAATGAACATGTCATGCATCAATATCTCACTCAATTAATGATAATTTGAAAGAGGTTATTGTGTGTTTATAAGGATTAAACTATAAAAATCATCTTTAGGGTAAAATATTCCTACTTCACATTCAAGACTTTCCCATAAGACAATCTTCTTTCCTTCCAAGGAAAAACCTTAATTGATGACTCCTAAAGTGTAGAATTTGTAGAATTATGCAATGTAATAATGTGAAAATGAATGTTCCACTCTATTGGATTAAAGTGAAGGTGGTATTTATAACCATTTATTGACCTTAAACCCTTATGAAAGTTTAGTCAACATGATCGATGAATTTAATTTCATTAGGTGAGAGAATTAGCTATTAGGTCTCAAACTAGGTCTATTGTATCAATGTGGTTTTATAAAATGTGTTGAATATTTTTGAAGATGATCAAACCAGATGACTTAGTATAAAAATTAATAAAAATGTTGTTTTCTTAATAAGGGGATATTTTGAAAGGAGAATCACTTAGGGAAGTGGATAAATAGAATTTAATTATTAGGGAGGTGGACAAAAGGGAATTATGGTGGGTTTACGTAATGTTATAGTAACCAAAAATCCTGTGAAACACCAAAGTTTTATCCACCCCTTTACTGGTGTACCCTTTAAGGCATGAATTTAGAGAGATTGAAACTTGATAAGTTCCTAGAAGAGAGAAAGTACTAGTGAATGATAAATTTTTAAAAATATTGTGTGTATAAAATTTCTACATGAGATAATAAATGAACTATGAAGTGACATACAAAACATATCAAGCTTTCATAGTAAAAAATGAAATGCTCATGCTTGTAATATTTTTTCAAATTAATATTTTATGCATGCATGACAAGTGATATCAAATAATTTATTGAACATGTAGAGATAAAGACATAAATCACTTTGAACTATTTTTTATAATCCACAGATGAAATGAAATGCCTATAGTTTATTCACTTTCAACTAATTTTACAAGCCTGTAACCTGAATTCAATATTTCAAAAATAATTCATAAAACCCATCATACAATGACCATCATGATATTATTTTAATTAAGAAAATATTATTTCATAGGAACTAAATTAATAAAACATTGACATATTTATCAATAAAACCAATCAAAACATACCTTAACCAAAATTTAATAACAAAAAATCCCTATAATAGGCACAACCACATTGTCAAAATTTAATCAACAAAATTATAGAGGTCAGCTCCTACAAATGACCTTTGTCAAATGGTGAGTGAGATATGAAATTGGATTTTTTATGATGAGGTGATTACTATAACCAACATCAACGAAGTGTGTTCTAAGATAATGAATAGAAACTATTGCTAAATTATTAAGTTACTAAGCCAACATGCTTACTAACTTGACACTTAGAAAATTTGACAATCATTACTTAACATGTTAAAGGTTGATATTAAATTCCAAATCTGAGGCAAGCAAAATAAATTAAATGTATATCCTAATCAATCACCAATATGTCTAATCTACCAAACTTCAAAGTATACATGAAAAAATACATTAAATACAACCATTAAATTTATTAAAACCTAATCTCATCAAATATCTATGCATTTAATAAAATATCCAAGTTAATTTTGAATATCCAAGGTGGAAAGTGAAATTATAAGACACACAAACTTTATAACTTATGAAAATATTGAAATTTTATAAGTTGTGAAATCAAAATTATTTTATCAACTAATGATCTTGGTCATATAATAACTACATGGTATGCCACATGATGATGCTAAGAAATTAGAATATTAGGACATTGATATTAATCAAAGTCAATCAAACATCTTACGTTATAACTTACCATGAAATATATCTACCTTGACTATTAAAAAAAATAGTCTCGATAATGTGCCAAGGAACCTTGAGACAATATTGCAAGAGGTGGTGTTGTAGTCATAAATATAAATATTATAGGTGGAGAAGATAAATAATAAAAAAATTCAAACTAAATTTATTCCAAACTTACTCAACATTAGTCAATGCATTTTAATAACAAAGACACGATTCTTGTGAATAGCAATTAAATGTAACTATCAAAAAATTTAAACATGAAATACACTGTGCCACCATTATATTACCTTTTGGAATTTTAGATAAATATTATAACATAAAAAAAAAATGTCAAAACTACAATGTACATTATTTCCAAACAATATTGAATTCACCATTATGACAATTAAGAGTGGACATATATTCAATTACAAGAGAGATGGAAATATACTAATTTTATGAATGCAACAAATACTTAATACATCCATTTTAATTCTATGTAGTACCTTAAATTAGTGTTATGAATATAAAAATAATTATAATATATCAATATTTCATATTCACTTACATACTAAGAAAAAATAATTAAATGAATGCAAATAATGACCCCCACCAACAAATTTAGATGTTATGACAACAGTCATTATATGACAACACTAATCATGTCGATACTTTTTATAAAAAAGAAGGGTACTAAAATTAGGTATAACACTAGAAACTTTTTTAACTATTATTGATTTGTGAAATTGAGTTGCAAATAAAATTATGAACTTTAATAGACATAGGAGTCTGATCCAAGTATATCATTTCCTAAGTAGCTACATGTGAACCCCTTTAAGAATTAATATATTAAGGGATGCATTTTTTGACTATCATGGCACGAAGAATTAGAAAATTATAACAAATAAATTTAGGTTGGATGAACAACAAATGCATAGATTAGAATACAAATTTTGAAAATAAAGTAATGTTCATAACACATGAATATTCAATACTTTTTATTATAATATATTAGTCTGAAAATGACCAAGAATTCAAATCTTGACAATGAGATACATTGATATATCAAAACATTATGTCCTTTCCTTCATAATGATAAAATATCATAGATATTAACAAAGGTTAAACCAAAACCAAAAGAAACAAAAAAATATCAAACCAAAATTGATAACATATATACAAAAGTAAAAGAGAAACAAAATAATTTAACCGACATTGAAAACCTTCCACTGTGAGACAAAATGAAAGATAACTAATGCTAAAAGATTAAAAAAGTAAATTAACAAGATTTAATTGATAAAAATGGTATAATAATAACTGACAAGTGATCTCTTTTAGTATAATTATAATGTAGGACATTAATTTCAACATTAATATATTCATCATACATCAATCTATAAGATTTAAAGGCAATAATACAAGATGATAAACACATCATATATCATTGAATAAATGTAATTGAATGATGATTATGTGTGGTTTTAGTGAATTCTCGCTCCTGTAATGTATATGAAAGATTATCTATTTGGTTTTAGAAGAGATGAATATTTTTGAAGTTAGGATAAGTGGAATTTATATCAAGAACATGATTTGATTGTTCAAGTGTATCCTCCATATAGATCTCTATTAAATAGTTTTAAATATTTTCAAATTTCACATGTTTAAAAGTATTTTTTGTTTTGTTTTGTGGAAGACATATTAGGGGAAATGCCACATTTGGGTGAGATCTAAGGAGGTAGGGGTATCTCTTCTACCAAAAATTCTTAGGTCTCACACATAGCTTGCCCCCTTTGGAATGTTCAAAGATGACACATATCTATAATAAATTCAATTACTAGGTTAAGTATGTACCAACCTAAAAACCAAATAAATAACTTAAGGCTCATACAAAAACTATGGTAAAAAAGGAGAATACTGACATGTGACCAACTTGACCAGAGTTGGAAGATATCCACCAAACACTAGAGAGAATGAAAAAGATGCATGAAACCACAAAAATAGACCATAGATCATTAGATACCTATAAAAATGAAATAAAAATAAAAGGATATCCATATAAATAATATTTAGAGGATCACCATGCTTATCACCTAGGTCTAGATAATCAAATCCACTTATCTAAGCTTATATGGCCACCACAAAGGAGGATGTCCATATCCCTTCACATTGGAGTGGTTAAGATCCAAATTTTCAAGTACGTCAACCACCTTATTATACTTTCAAGGAGTGTGCATGAATATAAATCTATCAAATTTTATTTGAAGACAATGGATTTTATGAAAAATTCTATAAATTCTCCAATCTTTAGAGACATTAAGACTTAGTTTTGATAACAATTAAATTGAGATCTTAGAGTCAATAGTCAACTAAACATTTTTCTAACCCACTTTCAAATTTTCTATAAGAACCTCATTAATGGATTACCCTTCAATAAATTTATTATTTAATAAGAATTATCATTTACAAATTTGGAAGGTCATTAAATCTGAAACATTCATAATCGATATTATATATCAAGTCTCCTGGCTCTAATTTTGGAAAATAAGAATAATGAAAGGTGTCATACTCGCTTGTTAATATTGCATCTTGATCTAAATAATTTGTAAAATTAAAACTTCCATATTCAAATTCTATTAAATGATTACTTATCTCTGTAGATGTAACATCAAGATCTTAAAAAAAAATCTACTATTATATCATCTAATCCAACATTACAGAGATCAAAACTTTCATCTTGAGTGTAGTATTTTGAAAACATATAGGACAGTTATCCTAAAATTTTGAATTAGATTTGATATTATTAAAAATAATGATAAAGTCATAAGAAAAAGAGCTATTCTCATTTCTAAAGTAAGCATATTATAACTCTAAAGAAATTTCTTTATCTAAATTTGAATTTTCTAGTTCATTATTCTTCAAAAGATCATCAATGTTTCCATCATCCATATCTAAAAAGAAATTAGGGATAGTTATATCTAATAAAAAGGTATTATCAGAAAATGAATCATTGTTAAATGATTGATTAGTAAAATCAAATAAATGATATTTTTTTACTTCTAAATCTGATGAAAAATTAGGAGTTTGTTCTAAATCAAAAGATTTTGATGAAGAATCTAAATTATTTGTTGAGAGTCATTTTCAGTATCCAATGACATAATTTTATCATAGAAAAAAAATTATTGAAGAAATTTATGTTCAAAATCTAACATTAAATTAGATATTTTTTTCATTTGAGCATATCATTGTCAAGTGAGAAAATCTTACAAAAATCTTGAATTTCTCTTCAAATGTGAGAAAAATTCAATTTTGAGCTAAAGTAAAAAATACATATTTTATAAATAATTTTAATATTATTATTATTATCAAATAGATTATTATTTCAATAGAGGAATAAAATTTCACCATTTGGTTTGAAATAAAAACATGTATTTCATTTCATTTTGAAATAAAATGTAATAAATATTACCCAATGGGTTATTATTCTTGTCAAGAAACCATAAACTGGGATGTTAAATTTTGGTCTACTTGATTTTAAATTAGTTTTTTTGATGTAAATCTATTATTTAGAAAACTAATACATATGTTTTAGATTAAGGTAAAAATAGGTTTTGAAGGGACCCCAAAACCCTGAACAAAAGGAGAATGATAAAACAGTAATGATCACAGGCAAAGCCTAACACCTACTTCACAGAAGTAACAAAACCAGGATTACAAAGACCTAAATCTAACAAAACAAAAAACCAAAGATAGACCCCAGGTTTTATAGAGACCTAGAAACTCCATAGTAAAAAGAGTTCAAAAAACTAGGTAACAAGACCAGATATCACAACCAACTAAAAGAACCAAGGACTATTCTTCTAGTTCTAATATCATCTTCACTGCTTCTTTACCTTTCACAACAGTGTCATGGATGGCAATAGCCACCTGCGTAGATCCATCTTGCATTGCTTTCTTTCTTGAGCTCTGTCTAGTTCTCTTGCTAGGCCCCTCCAAGGTTTTGATCTCCTCATTTTCTCTTTTTCCAATGTTTACAACAGCAGCACAAATGCTAGAGGTAACCTCCTCCATCTTTGTTCTGCTTTCCTTTATGAGTTCCCTTAGGTTGTTCTCATAGTCTTTGAGTTTTATGGGGATATCCCTCATCTGATTTTCCATGTTATTGATTTTGTTCCAAATTGCCTCCTGTTTACCTTCCATTATTTCCATTTTCCTATTGATTTCCATTATCTCCTTATATGTCCATAAATCGAATTGAAGAGTAGCATCAGCTTTGCAATTGGCCAATCTAGTAGGTGGGTACCTTTCAACCTTCTGCCTTTTGTCACTCCAATCTTTTGTGTTCTTTTTTAGACTGCTTCCAGCTTCTTCAATATAGTCCTCTATTTCCATTCGCTTCTGTTCCTTTGTTTTAGCAGGGCTTACATTATGGTTACTTCCTTTACTTGAGCTCCCATTTCCAATATTTGGTTAGCGACTTGAACTAGATTTTACTTTTCATTAATCTGATCAGGGTCCACAGCAGGATCATCTAGATCTTTTTCAATTTCCTCAAACACTTGCTAGTTTTCCTTAGAATCATGGTTGCTATTTTCAGACTTTTCCTCTATAGTGACTCCTTTCTCATTCTTATCTTGCACTTCTTCTTCCTCACTGGAACTTGAATGCCCACTTTATATTCCTCCCTCTTCCTCTAGCCTCTCTTCCCTAGTGTTTTCAAAACTTTCCCACTCTGTTTCCTTATCAGCAGTCTGGTTATTGAAGCTTGGGAGTTTGAATTTAGCTTTTTCATTCCCTTTTACTATTTCTTTCTTGTTACTCTGTAAGTCCTTATTTTTTCCCACATAAAGATTCTTTACAATGGCCTTATTCTTGCAATGCAATTCAATTATAAGAATTAACCCCTCATGCAGGATGGGATGAGACTCCTTTTTCCTATGAGAAAATAGACTTTGGAGCAAGGAAAAACACAAATAAAAAGGAAAGGAGATTCTTACTTTGTGCCTGAAGTGATTGAGAAATACAAAGTGAAATTTGTGGACTGTTTGATTCTTCCATCAAGTATGAAGTACTCGTGGATACAGCATAAGACATCTCTGTAGATACCCTTTATCTACTCCAATTCAAAAAAATCTCTACTTTTTTCCAGCTGCTGCTCCTCAGCATCCATCTTAGGGAATTTGCAAAAAGCCTCATTAGAAATGATGGTCTGCTTTGATAATTTTATTCCCTCCATTAGAAGCCCCGTCACCTCTGCTATAAATTCCTCAATTAGATTCACTGTGATGCCATGCAGGGTAACCCTATCATCAATCCAATTTTTGAAAAAAGCCATTGTAATATGGGTTTTGAGCCATGAAGCCATTCCATGTAACTCACAACCTTTCCTCTCTGAAGGATCTTCTAGACATCTTCTTTTGCTTTCCACTCTTCGCAGTATTTGGGTTCCTGCTTCTTTGGTTCTCCTTTCCTTTTACAAGCCATACGAATCTCCTTTAATGCCCAAACCCTATCAGCTAAACAGTGAACCTGGCTATTACCAATTTGGAATAGAACTCGCCTATTTTTTGGCATGTTTTGGATCCTCCTCATGTACTCTAGAACATTTCTATTTGATGAGTGTAAACCTTTCTCCATGGATCCACTCCCCCAAATCATTAGGTTTCTATTCCAATCTAATATCTCCCTCCTTAGCATGAATTACATTATGATGAATGAGCACTCTAAGATCCATGTTCTTGTTTAATGTCTCCTGCCAACTCACCTTGTGTCCTGTTCGAACTGCATAATTTTTTATCTAATCAATGACTCTTTATGCTTCACGGTAAGTATGGGTAATAGTAACTTTCTCAATTTTTTTAATTAAAGTTTTCATTTCCATCACCATAGCCTCTATTGACCATGAAACAGAGTTTTTATTGTTTAAGATATTTATGATGTTCAAGGAGTCCCCTTCCAACCATAATTTAGAATATCCCAATTCAACAGCTAGCTTAATGGTTTAGAGGGCAGCAAAAGTTTCAGCAATATGGCAGTTCAACTTACCAATGGGGATAGTAATAGCATTGATTACATTTCCCATATGGTTTCTCAAGACTCCTCCACATCTTGCATTCCCTGGGTTCCCTTTAGCAGCTCCATCAAAGTTCCCTTTGATCCACCCATGAGAGGGGACTTTCCAAGTTACACCAAGTCTAGGATTTTCATTTTTTACATTATACTTTTTTGATCTTAAAGGATTATCAATTTGAAAGGTAGGATTAGGATCCATTTGCAATGAGAAATTCTCCTTAATAGCTCTAATGATGTTTTGCCCCACCACCCATCTTGGAAGTTCTTTACTTCTAAAAATTTGATTATTTCTTTCTTTCGATATTCCCCACCACATATGGGGAAGAGTTAGTTTCCATAAAAAAAGAACATCAAGATTCTTAGAGGGATAGTACCAACTTTTAAAAGATAGTTCCACACTTTTGTGTTGAATCCATGCAATACCCCACAGATTGAGGATTTCTTTCCAAACTTGCTGTGTAAAGGAACAATTCACAAACAAGTGATCTCTATCTTCAAAACCTTTTTTACAAAGAATACACCTGTTCACTATATTTATTCCTCTTTTCTGTAAGTTATCAAGAGTCAAGATTTTATTTTGGAGTAGGGTCTAAAAGAAGATTTTGATTTTAGGGATGAGTCCCTTGATTTAGGCATGCGTCCACAATGGTTGGTTGCCATTTCCCTTTGAAGTAAAAATGGTAGAAACTTTAAATTGTCTGCTAGGCTCATCATGCCAAACAATCTTATCTTCAAGATTAGGATAGAGAGAAATAGAATTAAGGGACAGTTGACTATTATTGAAATCTTGATCAATATCATTAAGGTTCACCCATGAATTATTCTGGCAATATTGGTTAACCATTATTCCATATCTTTGCTTACATCGGTCAATTACTTCTTTGTCTTAGAATTCTTCTATCAAAGGGATTCCTTTTAACCAAACATCCTCCATGAGTTTCACCTTTTTTCAATTACCTACTTTCCAAGAGCTTCCTTTTTCTAAAATTTGTTTAGTACCCTGAATTGCCCCCCATATGGAAGATGGATGGGTTACGTCAGGGTAAGAAAAGAAATCAGAGAGGGATTTTGCATTAAATAAATACTTATTCTTCCATATTTTACTCCATTCTTTGTTTTCCTGATACACCCTCCATCCCTATTTTGCTAAAAGAGCTACGTTCATGCTTCTGATTTTCCTTATTCCTAGTCCTCCTTCCCTGAAAGGCTTACAAATGTTGTCCCAAGAAATTAATGACATTCTCCTTTTTTCCTCAGTACCTATCCATAGAAAATTTCTCTGGATTTTTTCAATAGCTTTAGCAAATTTTTTAGGGATTTTGAAGAGACTTAAAGCATAAGTAGGTATGCTTTAAAGACTTGCTTTGAGGAGGGTTAACTTTCCTACCTAGCTTAGAAGATTTCCTTTCCATCCCACAAGTTTCTTGCTGAGTTTATTAATGAGTTCTTCCCAAAAGGCTTTAGGGACTTTTATCCCAAGGGGGAGACCCAGGTAGGTAGAGGGGAGAGAACCTATTAAACATTTAAGGATTTTGGCTATTTTGTTCTATCTCTGAATTGGGGTGTTAGTGAATAACACAACACTTTTGTTCCAATTAATCAACTATCCAAAGGCAGATGAATATAAATTTATAGCTTGCTTCAAAGTTCTTGCTTCCTTAACTTCAGATTGCCCCATGAAGATAGTATCATCAAAGAATTGTCCATGGGAGCATATAAGTAGATGAGAAGAGGGTTTAAGACCCTTAAATAAACCTTTACAAACTAAGTCCCCTATATATCTTCCCATACAGTCAGCCATAATTACAAATAGAATGGGGGATATGGGGTCCCCTTGTCTCAATCCCCTTGATGGGTTAAAGAAATGGGATGAGCTCCCATTTACCATAACAACAATTGAGGTAGTAGATATCAACTGATAAATAATATCAACCACCTTTTGTTCAAAGCCAAAAGCTAAAAGACTGTTTGACAGGAATAACCAATCCACCCTGTCATATGCTTTTGCAATATCAACTCTCATTATGAAACCCTCATTGTTAGAATTGAACAACGAATGAATATTCTCATGGACAGTAATTATAGAATTAAGGATTTGTCTACCTGGGATAAACCCATTTTGTTGAACAGCAATGATCGAAGGGATCACTTAAATAATTTTGGAAGTAAGCACTTTGGATATGATCTTATAGAAAGAGTTACATAAGCTTATCAACCTAAACTGATCAGGTGAGTCAGCTCCAATATTTTTAGGAATCAGACACAAAAAAGTAGAATTAACTTCCTTTAGCATCTGTTTGGCTCCAAAGAATTCTTTCACCACATTACTTACGTCTTTGCCAATAAATTTTCAAAGTTTTTTAAGAAAGAACATGGGAAATCCATCTGGTCCAGGTGCTTTATCTCCTCCTAAAGAACAAACTGCTTTAAAGATTTCCTCATCCTTTGGTATAGAACATAACAATTTGTTCTATTCTTTCGAGACCAAAGGTGGAACCACACGTAGGATATCAACCTGGCTTTCCAAATTGATGTTTAAATCAGCCTTCATCAGGGGAGAGAAAAAGGATAACATTTCCTCCTTAATTTCTTATTCCTCTAAAATCTTCTGATCTCCTTTTTTTAGGTATTGAATATGAGTTTTAGCTTTGTGCTTTAGAGTCGAGAGATGGAAAAACTTTGTGTTTTTATCTCCTTCTTTCAACCACAACAACCTAGATCTTTGTCTCCAATAGATTTCTTCCTTAGTTATTATGTCTTGATATTGAATCAACTGTTCACTTTCGTCTAATAGGAGGTCTGAAGTGTATCCGTCTTGCTGAATTTTTTCCTAGATTCTACTAATTTCCTCCTTGATGGTGTTCTTTTTCTCAAAGATATTTCCAAAACAATAATTATTCCATTTCTTCACTTCCTTTTTAATTTTTTTGAGCTTGGAAACAACTCTAAAGAGGGCCATACCCTCAATAGGTATATTCCACCACTCTTCCCTTTTTCTTTCAAACTGTGGATGCTGCAACCACATCTTTTCAAATTTGAAAGGGTGATTCTTTTTCAGATTCATTTTGGCCGCTGTGAAAAAAAGAGGATAATGATCCGAGCCTATTCTATGGCAAGCTTCCAGCTTACATATATATATTCTTTAGTCCAGTCTGGAGAAATTAGGGCCCTATCAAGCTTGGCTTGTATACAATCTTTGCCAATTCTCTTATTGCTCCATGTAAACTGAATTCCCTGAAGCTCCATATCCATTAGTCCTTCTTTTTTTATAAACTCCATTAGATCAAGTCTCCCTTTTGATTGAATAGTATTACCTCCCTTTTTCTCATGATCATAGAGTGGAACATTAAAATCTCCCATTATGATCCACCATCCACAATAGTCTTTGCTTTTGAAATTTGAGATAGTCTCCCAAACCTTTTTCCTTTGGATCTTGACATTAGGAGTATAGATATTCACAATATACCAACTTTCCTTTTGGTCAACACAAGTTATTTTAGCAATCATTAGATTTTTACTATCTATCAAAATAGATCCAGAGTAATGATTCTTCTTCCATAGCATCATAGTACCCCCTGAAGCACCTTCAGAACTACTAGCCCTAATGGTATAATTTTTAAAGTCTTTGATCTGTTCTACTTTTTCTTTACTCATCTTGGTTTTTTGGAGTAAAAGGAAATCTGGCTTTTGATCTCTGACAAAATTCCTAACTATATCCAATTTTTTAATACTATTTAACCCCCTAATATTCCAACTTAATATTTTCATTTCTAATTTTTATTAGCTAAATTCCCACAGAGTTGTCTGCCTACCATCAGCAATATTCTGTTTGCTTTCCTTCTCCCTGATCTTCCTCAAAGATCTTTTTCCAAGTTTTTTCGGGGAACCAACATCCGGTTTTATCTTGGATTGTGGATCAATTCCTTTTTCTTCTTTTTTTCGAATAGGCCCAGGAGGATTCGCCTTTGAGCTTCTCATCTCAACATTTTTATATGTTTCTTTTTCTCATCCTTTTTCTTTTGGTCTTCTAAGTTTTTTCCTTCCTCTTCCATTTCTTCTGTGATGGGGACCCCTTCCACTAGAATGTTATTATCATCCTTAGATGACACCTGATTCTCCCCCAACTAGGTGGTAGTCATCTCTCCTTCCTCTAAATTTTTCCCCCTTCAGGCATCAATTCTCCTTCCTCTAGCCCATCATTGTCCTTTACATCTTTAATTTGATCTTCTTTACTTTGGTTATCAAAGATTTGATTTAATAGGTCTGTCTTTTCCTTTGTTAAATATTCAAACTTTTTGTTCTCTAGGTGCATCCCCTGTTCTTTGTTCTGGGGACTTTCTTTTATTAAAGAAATATCTTTATCTCCTGTTATATTTAGAACATCAGCCTCTTCATTAGAAGAGTCTTTATCCCCTACTATGTATAAGTCTATTAAAACTTCTTGGTTTTTTCCTATCTTTCGATAGTCCTCTTTGATTTTCCATATTTTCTTTTGTTGAGTCTTAAAATTTTTCCCATCCTGAACATTTCTCTAAAATGTTTTACCTCTAAAGGGATAGTTCTTGACCTAGTGCCCCTATTTCTTGCATGCATAACAGGAGTTTGGCAAATCTTCAAAGATAATCTCTTGGGTTTTCTTACCAAGCTTTGATATTAACTCCACTTTTTTTGGGAGGTGATTCAAGTCTGCCACTTTTACATAAATCCTATCACTTTGGAGTTTAGTTCTTGAAGCCGTGGCATTATCCACTACCACTAGTTCACCAAATGAACTAGCTATTCCTTTAAAGATGTCCTCATGCCAAAATTCTAAAGGGAGACCAAGAAGTATAGGCCAAATAGGGGTAGTTAAGAAAAATGAATCTGATAAGTCCATATTTGGTTCCCATTTTTTGATTGTAAGAGAGCATTTTCCAAAATACCAAGGCCCTCCACTAAGAACCTTGTTCCAATCTTCCTTACAGTTGAAAATAAAATAGAAGAAGCCATTCACCATCGGTGCAATGTCAACATCTCCATGTATAGTCCATTTCTTTTTGACCATATTTCTGAGAGATTCTATGTTTGGTCTGGCTCCTAGAAATTTACCCACTAATGTGAGTTCCATAGATGACATTGAGAAATCAAGTAAGGGAACTGGGATGAAAAATTGAAACTCACCTTTCTCCCAGCATGATTTAGATGTCACTGGTGGAAGAAGGGATTTCGTAGTCAATTTTTTTCCAAACAACGACGACCAAGTCCTTTGTTTAAGGAGCCCTGTCTGTCTCCCAGATGGTTTTTCCTTTTTATAATCAGCATTATCTTCCTCTTTCTCAATATACTGTTCTAGCACAATATTCAATGGGGGACATTCGACCCCACTAGAGGGTTCATAAACAAGTGGATCCGTTCCTTTGTCAGCGTGAACCAATGATCTTGACCCTTGATTTTTTCCTTCATCCTCTACTATTCCCCCAGGGTCTGTCCCTCCTGCCAGATTCTCCCCAGTTCTTTTCCTACCCTCATGCGTTCCATCTGATTCAAACTCAAAGAGTGTGCCCATGATTCAAACTTAGAGAGTGCGTTCCATAAAAATATTGTTATAATGGTGTTAAAAAAAAACTAATACATATGTTTCATAACTAGGCAAAAAATAATTACTAAACTAGAAACAAAATCTGAGCTATCAATTATGATAACTATGAACTAAAAACTAGTGACTAGTTAATGTAATGGGGTATGGGATATGATGTAAAATCATTTAAGACATGAAAAAAAAGTATAAATAATTAAAATTTATTTAAATTTCCATAACAAAATTGTCAAATTTTTTATAGTGATTTTTTTCATGTCAACAAATCAACCCATTCACCTCCTATGAAGGTCAAAATAAAATCATACCATTTTAATTGTAAGGGATCTATCACTAATAATCAATCCTAGGGCATAAAAAAGGATATTTTAAATTTTTGGGATTAATACCCTCAATAATAAATCTAAATCAATATTACGACTATCTTATAAAATTGATCAAACCTAACACTATTATCGACTATGTCAAGAAGAAAGATCTTTATAAATAATGCTTTGCTCTAATATGCTATCATTACTTGAAAATTATACTAATAAGTCTCAAATTAGGTATAAAAATATCATATAACCTATGAAAAAAACAAATCCTATTAGTTAAGCAATCCCTTAAAGGATAAAATACTCAGATTTGCTAAATATCTATATTTCATATACATATTCAAACTATGAGGATCCAAGAAAGGAAACATATGAGAAAGGAATAAATGGAAAGAAAAAAAAAAGAAATCAAGATAAAAAAAACTAACTAAACTAACCAAGACTAACCTAAATCTAATATAAATAACTAAGAAAGGTAAACAAATTCCTAAAAAAAAAAAAAAATCCCTAAAGTTAATCTAAATGTTAAAACTAATAAAAATTTAAGCCTATTGTTAGCAAGTTGGAAAATTAGTCAAGATAACGGATATAATTGTGGAAACTAAAAATAAGTTAAATCTAAATAATAAGAGAGTAAAACAAAAAATAAGAGTAAATAAATTTACTATTTAAGAGAATAAGAAACTAACAAACTACTCTAAGACAAAAAAGAAAAATCAAACTAATAGAAAATAAATATTGTGAGACTTGGAACTAGAATTAACTTATGGGTGTAAAATAAAAAAAATATTGAAAAAAAATTAAAATAATCTGATTATAAACATGATCTTCAAATGAAGATCAAATTATAATCAATAGATTACAAATTTGTCACAAACAATGAGGTATTCATCATTTTTCATGTCAACTACATGAAATTCTATTCGTATGACTACATATGTGAAATCATAAAATTATATTATTTCTTGATAATATTTAGATAATAATTTATGAATATGCCAAGAAACTTGGATATAATTGTGTTATTAAAGCATATTACTTCACTGTTAGAGAATGCATTATTTGGTCTATCTGTAAATGATTATTCAATCTCAAAGATGTTTGTATGTAAGAAAAAAAGATGAATTTTATTTGAACATAGAAGAGATATTGATACCTACATGTTTCTCCTCTTATTATGTGTCTTCATTCTCTTTATAAAGTAACTCTCTTTGAGATAGTTATGAATAAAGTTAGAACTAAATTTAGTTGGTTGTAGTTAAAATTATTTGATTTTAAAAAATAAATTAGTTTAATTTTAAATTATAAAATTTTAATTTAAATTTATAGTTTGGACTTAATAAAATTCCAAGATTAAATAATAAATATAGAAGAAATTACAATTTCTAATGGGTGGGGGGATTTGAATTGTTTTGACATCTATTTAGATAATTTTTTAACTATACATACAATAAATACTATGTAAGTGATAAAATTAAAATAAATTTTGACATTATAAGTCAATAAATATAATTAATCAAATAATAAATAATCAAAATAAGTATGAATAAACTATATACATACTAAATACTATCATAACTTTGAATAGTGCATTTGAATACAAATTTTAATATAACAAAATTTTGAAACTAAAAAGAGTGAAATATGAATGAATTTTGAGTCATAACCAACATTCCATTTTAAAATTTCAATATCAAACATCAAACATCAAACATTAAACTATACTTATTATTTCCAAGATCATGTTAATGTTTTATGTACAATTTTTATAAGTTTTGAGAATGAACATTAAAACAAGCAAAACTTAATCACTAAATTCATCAAATATTACATAATATTTGATAAAATAATTTTCATGTAAACAAACAAATGATACCAAAATCCATAAAAAATAAAATTTGCATGTATTATGAATATAAAGCCTTACATAAATCATGTATATGAAACATTCAAAATTAAACATACAGAACCCTAAGGTCACACAAGTTAATAATATATAAAAAATTCATAGAACTATATTATTATAAATGAATGAAACTTTCAAGTCATAATATTCAAAATTATTGACTGGATCTCCCAATTTGCACAACTATGACTGAAAATCTTGTTTACTAAGCTTACCATAATTATCAATATGACTGATTTAAAAATGTAGGAACTTATAACTAATAAAAAACTATTCAATACCAAAAATAAAAAATGGCTAAAATTTTCTTTTCAAAGCAAAAAACAATAGACCCAACCTAAAAATATCTGCAAACATCAAAAAATTCTCTTTGTGGGTTAAAATCTTTGTATAAAATCCATACTTTCGAGATAAAATTGTAACTACGTATACTTGAACTAGATATTTGAATATTTTCATAATATATTCTATATTAAATGGTAGTATATTCATCTCAAAAATATATCAAATGCAAATAATATACTTAACATTTCAAGATCAAAGAAAAATTATTCAATAGCACGAACCAATTTTGATATGCCCTTAACCTATGGTGTGTTTAGGAATATGTGTGGTTGACTTGTGGCTTATATATCTCTTATATTATCTTATCACATTTCTCTATATTATTAGTAAGTTTGGCCTATGAAACAACCATGGTAAAGTAAAGTATATACAGGAGGTAGTAATTAGTATTTGATCAGCATATTGTGAATTATGATCTTATTACATTGTTGTATAGGTTGCCCCCTTGAAGTGGCTCAACTATATTTATCAATCAATCTTCTCTTCTATCAATTATTATGTGGGTCTACATATTATGTTCTTATTTATTCTATATAATATTATATTATGAGAACATCTAAGTAATTTAATTATAAGTGGTATTAGAGATTTGATTTGGGCAAGTTTTTATAACATATATTTTTTTCAGATATTGTATTTCACATCTCCTTTAAACTTAATGATAAAAAAACATGAATTATGACATGGGAAGAATTCAATCTTTTTCATCACTACAACATTGTTGGAAGTGTGTTTTTGAAAAAAATGGGACAAAAGTCTAAATTATTTAAACCTTAGTAATCAATGGATTTGTCTATGTGAGATGATTGCAATGGTTTATATGCCAATACATTTTTTGAGACAAAATTTTTCACCCTTGTGCACAATATAAGTCATTGGATTCATCTTGGTGAGGTGATCACAATAATATAATTTGCTAATACACTTTTTGGGGGGCTGAAACCCTCCTAGGGTTTGTGCATGGCTAGTCCTAACACTTGAGGATGAAAGAAATGGAATGAAACTCCTACAAATTCTCACAAGAATGACATAGAGTCTAGAAATTTTGATCTACATATTTTAGAGGTGGTTCAACAACTTTATTCAGAGTTACATGGCATGGTGTAGAAAGAGGATCTCAATGGAGTTAAAGGGGATACCACAAGGATGAGAGTGTATATGAATGGCTCGTGTGATCAATTAAAATATATAATTAGGAATTTAAATAAATTTATATCTTATTCATTTAAAAATAACCCTACACCACTCCAATTTTGTTCTCCTCTTCTGAACAATCACACTACCAATCTTGGTCTGAATTTGAGGTTACCAAAAGTAGACTTACACAAATTTTATGGTAATGATCCACTCACAAGGATCACTCAAATTGAAAATTTATTTGATCTAAATTATATTCCATGTTTAAAATAGGTGGTCATGGAGTCTTTATATCTAGAATTTGAGTAATTCATTTGGTATTGATAGTTGTGTGCTCAAAATAAAAATAACGGTCTCTCAATTTCATACTCTATATTTTCTAAAGAGCTTCAGTTCTACTATCATAATAATGTATCATAAAACTAAAATAACCATATATATAAAATACACCAAATATGTACAATTAAATATTTTATTCATCAAATTTAGATTCTCTCCCTATGTGTGGTAGATTGTTGTAGAGGGAGAGAGATGCCAATACAAAATGGAAAATGTCTCTATTAGGCCTCTATCTTTGTAGTCCTACTAAATAAATTATCCTTTTTATTTAGAAAACACACAGGGGTTAAACTTAAATAAAATAAAATTTTAGATACCCATTAAGGTCATACATCTCCTTACAAACTTTTATAGAGCAACTTTGAAGGTAACTATGATAACTCAACTAGACATTCTTAAAACTAGGCCTCAATTAGGTCTCTATGATAGTAAAAACTAAGTTTTGGCTCAAAAATATTCCAAACATACCAAAAATTCAAGAAACCATTTTAATAAATTTTATCACAATAATCCCAAGTTAAGGTTTGAAAAGGTTTTTAGGGTATATAAGCACCAATTGACCAAAAACTATAGGTAGGGTTCTACATAGACTTAAGAGGTTAAAAATTGGTCTTTTCAAACTCAAATGGAATATAAAAGGATAAAAACATTATAATTATGTATATTATAACATAAATAAACTTTTTAAATTAAAATAACACTCTACTTCTCTTAAAATATACTAAAAAATATACAAATACCAATCTGACTATACACAAGAAAATAGGGTATAATAATGTATGCAATAAACTTTAGGTTTGAATGAAGTTTTTATCTCTATGGGTTTTTATTATATAAACAAGTTTATTTTAATTATTAGTGATTAAACAACATAATTTAAATCATCAAAATACTTGACTTGGACTAGAGGAACCTTACACACCTCTTGATTCTTGACTATGTCAAACACAAAATGCTCTAGGCCTGAGTTTCTCTCTTTTACATC
Organism: Torreya grandis; assembly: GCA_037957365.1. Classification (NCBI taxonomy): domain Eukaryota; kingdom Viridiplantae; phylum Streptophyta; class Pinopsida; order Cupressales; family Taxaceae; genus Torreya; species Torreya grandis. The sequence continues at coordinate 850,273 of JARHVA010005356.1, read as the reverse complement.
TATAGATCAATGATACAACTTAAAATAAACCAATAAATCAATAATATATATAATATAACTTACCAAGGGTATAAAATTAAGTCTCAAGATTCTTCAAATATTTCTTCATTCATTAACATTCTTTAAATTATAAAGGCATACAAAAAAAATTAAGGCAGTCAATCTTCTCTTCTAAATTTTTTTGATCTTCTTATTTATTTTATTGAATCATTCCACCTTACACACATTGGGATGAATTAATATTATAATACTCTAATTTTTTTAACCCCTAAAATATCTATAGTTAAATCTTGTTAACCTCCAACATATGTTCATGCTTATATAACTAGCCTTCTTGGGTGTTACATAAGGTTAGATCATGATAACACATCCAAAAAGGTGGAAAAATAATTAATAACATTTTAAAACCTAAAATACCCATAACAAAACCAAAAAAACAACATTTTATCCTATAAAAAACATTATTTAAACCATATAAAGAAAGAAATAAATTCCAAAACTTGAATTGCTATTTTTGTCAAGAAAATTCCAAAAGAGGTCCAATTCAAATTTTATTCACTCATGAGACCTATAAATGACTAAAATATGATATATAAGACTATAAATACCCCTTAAATACTTAGAACTATAATAAAAATACAAAATTTATTAGATAGGGTGATGCTCTTGTATCATACTCCTTAGGAACAAGAAATTGACCCATGAACTCCTATTCATGAGGTCTTCAAGAGTAATTCCATGATTTATGATGTATATTGTTTTAATTCAAGTGAAATACTCTATAATATTATTTTTACACTTCACTAATTACTAATAATAATATTTACCTCTTGTTCTCTTTACAAACTTATTTTTCAAGATGAGTTTAAGTTCTTTTGCTTATAATAGCTGATTTGCCCATTGTTGGACGTTGTGTCTTCACTCCCAGGTGGTTGATCCTAATTATCTCCTTCATTATATGGATAAAATTATATAAAATTTGAAATATGAGATATCCTATACCACTAAAAAACTTTATATCATAGGCATTATTAGATAATTTACTGATGACCTTGCATAGGCCAATCTTCTTCTTTTTTAGTTTGTTATACTCACCTTTTAGAAACCTTTTATTCTTAAAGTGATCTAACACCATGTATCCAATCTAAAAACTGATATATGTCCTCTTTAAATAAACATGTTTCTTTTACTTTTCCACATTCAACTCTAATTGATTCTTCACTTTATCATGCACCTCTTACATGGCAATAGAAAACTCTTCTCCCTCAACACTTATTTTATCCATCTCTCTTGGATCTCTCAACTCAAAGACTCTCCTTGGTTTCATACCACACACCACTTGAAATATGCTCCTTACTATACTTATATTTGTAAATTAATTTTAAACAAACTTTGTTTGTGACAATACTAGGTCCCACTATTTAGGAATATCCTTTGTCAAACATCCTAGCAAGTTACCCAAACTTCTATTGACTACATTAGTTTGGCCATTTATTTAAGGGTGTAAGCTGAGATAAAGTTAAAATTTGTTCCTAGATTTCACCACAAGGTTATTCAAAAGTGGCCTACAAACCTGGTATCTCTATCTAAAATAATAATCAATGGTATTCCATGTAGTTTAACTACCTCTTTGAATAATAAATTGGCCACATGAGTAACATCATTGGTTGCCTTGCAAGGTATGAAATGAGACATCTTGTAAAATATATCCAAAAAAACAAAAATATAATCATGCCCTCTTTGAGTTCTTAGAAACCCCATGATAAAGTCCATGCTATTAGAGTCCTAAGGCATATTTGGTACTGGTAAGGGATGATAAATGCATATATTAGTGCTCTTTCCCTATGCATATTTATAAACTTAACACCTTTATACAAACTTCCTCACATATAATTGCATTATAAGCCAATAATAATTATTATTAAGTTGGGTCAAGGTCTTGTTAAGGCCAAAGTGGCCTTACAAACTTCCACAATGATTCTCCTTTATCAAATTATCTCTCACATAACTCCTTGGCACACAAAGTTGAACTAATTTGAACAACAAAACATCCTGAATCATGTCCTCCATCCAAGACTCTCTATTTATATAGTTAGCTTCTTTCAATCCTTATATACATCTTAAAATTCTAAATCAGTTTCATATAGCTCCTTGAGTGACTTTATTCCCCCACTCTCAAGCTTGATTTCAATTATAAGTAAAGTTTTCCTACTTAGACAATCCTCTACTTTGTTTATTTTACCTTACTTGTGATTGACAAATTTTTTTATGTTCTACAAGTACTCCACCTAGTTCATATGCCTTTGAATAAGCTTGGGCTTATTGGTTATGAAGTGAAGTACATGATTTTCCATGAATATAACTAACTACTTTGGAATTACATAATGTCTTCACTTCCTCCATACTTGAACCATGTCATATAATTCAATATCATAAGTTGAATACAATTTATTGGCCTTATTTATCTTCTCACTAAATTATGATACATGTATGCCCTTTTGACTTAGTATTATTCTAATGGCCACCCCACTTATATAACACTCAACTTAAAACACCTTGTTAAAAATGGGAATTGCCAACATAGGCTATTTTGTTATTAATTTCTTCAATAACTAAAAATTTCTCTCAGGTATATCATTCCATATAGATCTCTTTTTATACCCTCTTATAGTATCAACAATGGGTGCACAAATCCCACTAAAATTTTAGATAAACTTCCTATAAAATCTAGCTAAGCCATGGAAGCTTCTTAACTCATATGATGTCTTGAGAGTTGGACTCAATGATTGATTTCACCTTGTCTTTATCCATATTAAAAAAACCTTAAGAGATCACAAAAACAATATTAACAAGCTCTATCTTCATGAACAAACATTTATTAAGGTTAATCAATAACCTTTCCTTTTACAACCTTTATATTAACATTATTAAATGCTAAATATGCTCCTATTTTCTAGGGTTATAAATCAAGTTGTCATCTAGATAAATAGTAACAAACTTACCAATGACAATTTTTTATACTTAAATGTGCTTGGGTAATTAGTGAGACAAAATGGTATGAAAATACACTCATACAACCCCTCATTTGTCTTAAAGGCATTCTTTCATTCATCTCCTTCACTTATCCTTATCTAGTGATAACCACTCTGGAGATCCATATTATAAAAGTAGTTATAACCACTCAAGTAATCCATAAAATAATCAATTATTGGAAGAGGGAACCTATACCTTATGGTTATCTTGTTTATTACTCTATAATATGTGCACATTCTCTAATCTCCCTCTTTATTTAGCATTAGTACAACTAGTACTACACATGGGCCGAGGCTCTCTTTGATTAATCCTTTATCCATGAGGTCTTATATTTGCTTCTTTATTTTTTCATTCTATTATGGATTCATATTTTACTTATATTTTTAAAGAAAACTTTCACCTAATACAAAGTCATTGTGATGACTGATTCTCCTAATAGATGGAAGCTCATTGGGTTATTCATCCACCATAATATCAACATATTCTACCAACATATATTACACCTATTGAGGCAATTATTTCAACTTAGTGGATATTATAAAAATCCTTGGTTTGATCAAAACTCCAAAACCCAACTCCTCTTCTTACATAACATTTAAAAGGTTTCTTACTCACTATCATAACACTTACATTGGTCCTTTGTCCATTGTCTTTTTCTTTAAGAGTCAATAATGTATGGCTTATTCCATTCTTATCCAAGGTGTATACATTTTTTCTTCCATCATGAGTAGTATTTATATCATATTTACAAGGTCTCCTTAGGATTACATGGTAATCCATTGACATTATGTCACATAATGCCATATCCTTGTATCCTCAAATCTAAAAAAACTAGCCAACATTGCTCATTCACAAGAAATTTATATCACTTTTAAATACATGAGACCCTATATGGGTTTAGATGTGGTATCCTCTTCAATAAAATATTTTCTACCATCTCTACTATAGATATATTATATGTACTAGCTAAATAAATCACCAACTTACATTACTTACCTTGATATTTGCATGTTGTCTTGAGTATAGTCATTATTTAGGCATGATCTTTCTGCTTGGGTGGTTTGATCAGATTATCCTAATTAAAAAAGATTCAACAACTTCTAATTCTTCAATATGAGATGGAGAATCAACAATCTTTTCTTCTGATTAGACTATTTGGTTTCTACTTTTAGTTCTAGATCCACTAGTTTGAGCATTATATGGACATTCCCAAAACCTATGACCAATAAAATTATTACATTTAAAATATTTACCAGTGAAATCACTTAATACTCTTCCTCTTTTTGTGTATCCTCCTCTAATGTATGGTCTCATTCTTTTGAATCTACCTCTTGACTTGGATGCATATTCTTTAGAGGTACTTGGTTCTAAATTTTCTCTTTGTGATGTGCCTCTTCCTCATTATTGATCTATACCTATATAAATTATTATCCTACCCCTATTTTATTGAGTTTATCTTCTATTGAGCTTGTATTATACCTTCAAAGCATATTGGTAGCACTCCTCAAGAGTCCTTAGACTTGTTAGGCTGAACTCATCTTAAATATTATACCTTAACCCATTGAGATACCTATAAATATTCTCTACATCTTCTTTCTAAATGACCAAATCTAATGGTCAACTTATAGAATTACTCGGTATAGTCCATAACAACCATCTCTTTTTGCTTTAAACTTTATAATTTATTGAATATATGATAATCACTAGGTAGAAATTTTGCCTTCACTTTAGCTACCATCCTATCATAATATTTTATCTTTACCTTGCATTTCTATCTCATTTCATCCTATATATAATCCCACCAAAGGGATGCATGTCCTTTTAGTTTGGTGTAAGCAAAATTGATCTTGTTTTCCTATGGTACATTATCATAACTAAAATACTTATCCAAATCTATAATCCAATCAATGAGATCCTATCCATATAGGTTTCTTTCATAAGTGGGAAGTTATATCTTTGGTTTAGACTCATGTCCCAGGACTAATTTCATTAGTCTATCAATTCCTTCTTCCTCTCACTCTTCTTCTTTTTCTTCATCTAGTGCTTGTGGTTCTTCTTCCCTGTTACTGACATTCCCTATTATAGTTCATCTTTTTTGATTAACCTATAATGATGTTGACCTTAAATCAAAACCCACTCTTAAGTTTCATAATGCCTCCAAGATTGCATCTCCCATCTAGATACCCACTCTTCCACATCCTATTAGGTTCTTACTAGGCAACATTATGGCTTCTCAGCTCAACTAGCTAACAAAATATCAATTTAGTTTTCTTCTAAAAAGTGTCACCTTACTTTAATATTAATTTAAGTATCCAACCTAGTATTTGACCAATTTGATGTAGCAGGAGAGATATTGATCAATACAAAATGTAAGTTGTCTCTATTAGGCCCCATATCCTTGTAGCCCTCCTAAAGTATTTATCTAGTTGATTTGGAAAACACACAAGTGTTAAATAAAAATTAAATATATTTTTATATATCAATTAAGGTTATAAATATTCTTATAAAGTTTTATGGACCAAATATGAAGGTAAGTGTGATAACTGAACCAAACCTTCTTGAAACTAGGCCTTAATTAGGTCTCTAGGATAGTCAAAATTGAGTATTGGTTACAAAATATTTCACACATACCAAAACTTAAATAAATAACTTGATTTAATTTTATGATAATAATCCCAATCTTTAGGTGAAATTTTAAGGTTTAAAAAGGTCGTGAAGGTATATAACTAACAATTGACCAAAAACCACAGGCATGGTTCTACATAGACTTGACAGGTTACAAATTGGTATTTTAAAATTCAAAATGGAGTTTAAAGGGATAGAAAAATTGAAATAAGGTCTATGCTAACATCAAGAAACTTTGTAAATTTAAAGAAAACTCCATTTAACTAAAAATATAGTCAGAAAATACCAACCTGACTATACACAATAAAATAAGGTATAAGACTGTGTGCAACAAACTTGTCATTTGAATGAATTTTTTAACTCTTCCATGGGTTTTGAGTTTTTTTTTTTAGTTATTAGTGATTAAAAAATATAATTTCAATCATCAAAATACATGAATTGGACTAAAGGAACCTACCACACCTCTTGATACTTGATTATGTCAAACACAGAATGCTCTAGGCCTACATTTCTCTCCTTTACATCTATAGATCAATGATACAACTCAAACTAGATAGAAAATCCATATATATATATACATATATATATACATATATATATATATATATATATATACATATATATATATACATATATATATATATATATATATAAACACACATATATATATACATATATATATATATGTGTGTGTGTTTATATATATACATATATATATATATATATAAATATATACACACACACACACACACACACACACATATATACATACATACATACATATATATATATATATATATATATATATATATATATATATATATATATATATATACATACATATATATACATATATACATACATATATATATATATATATATATATACACATATATATGTATGTGTGTGTGTGTGTGTGTGTGTGTGTGTGTGTGTGTGTGTGTGTATAACAAGGCACAATATTTTGTGCAATAAAATTGAGGTTTAATGAAGTTTTTGTCTCCTTTAGGGGTTATGAGTATCTAAAAAACATTATTTTATTAATTAGTGATTAAAAACACAATTTAAATCACTAAAATACCTAAATTGGACTAAAATAACCTTCCACACCTCTTGATACTTGACTGTGTCAAAAATAGAATTCTCTAGGCCTACATTTCTCTCTTTTACATATATAGATCAATGATACAACTCAAACTACATAATGAAATCAACAATATGTGTTTATGTGTGTGTGTGTGTGTGTGTGTGTGTGTGTGTGTGTGTGTGTGTGTGTGTGTGTGTGTGTGTGTGTGTGTGTGTGTGTGTGTGTGTGTACATATAAATATACATAAATACATATATATCACTTAGCAAGGGTCTCAAATTAAGTCTCAATATTATTCAAATCTTTCTTCATTTATTAACATTCCTGAAATTATACAGTCATATACAAAAAAACAAAGGCATAAAGTCTTCTCTTCTCAATTTTTTTGATCTTATTATTTATTTTATTAAATAAATCTACCCTATCTACATTGGGATGAATTACTACTTGACTCATCTCATTTTTTTAACCCCTAAAAACTCTCTAACTAATTCTTGTTAACCTCTAATGTATGTTCATGCTTGTACAACTAGTCTTTTTGGGTGTTACATAAGGTTAGAGCAGGGAAACATATCCAAAAAGGTGAAAACTAACTTAATATAATCCTAACACATAAGATACCACTAAACAAACAAGAATAAAACATTTTATCCTAGAAAATACATTATTTATACCATATAAACAAAGAAAGAAATTCATGAACATTTTTTAATGTAAAACTATCTTCAAGCATTTCACATGACTCTTATGCGCTCGCTCCCTCAAAATTTGAAATCAGCTGTTGGGATTCCGGCAGCTGGTGTGGCTGTGGCTACCATTAAGGGTGGGGATTTTTTTGCTAGTGAGGGGAGGGATCTGAATGCCCCTAAAGTGATTTCTTCTACGAGGGGAGGAGATACTATAGCCTTACATTCTGCCTATGCTCCTGGTTCAGGGTATGGACTTGGGGGAAGAACATTCACGAATGTGGCAGCCTTTGAAGCAGATATTCATGATGCTTTACCTCATGCATCATTTGGGCCAACCCGCATTTCACCTGTAAGTGCTTTAAAACCTATTAGGGTAACTCTAGAACCTGAACTAGTGGAAAATATCTTCCAATCGAAAGAACGGTTTTCCTCTTGTGGTGCCATTTTTTGTTTCTATGGTTTTTGGCCCTCTCTTATAGGTCTAAAGAACTAGATTTCAAAGAACTGGATGCAAATTAGAGATGTTCAAATCATTCCTTGCACCAAGGGCTTTTTTATAATAGTATTTCAAAGCCCTGAAGATAGGAAGTCTATATTGTGTCACAATAATTTTTCTTGGCAGGGCAGATTTCCTCTTATGGCCAAACCTTGGCATAAGGATTTTAATCCTCTCTCAGAATCCTTTAACAAGCTCCCTATATGGGTACAGCTCCCTTATCTTCTGATACACCTGTGGCATGAGGAGGTTTTTAAAACCATTGGAAATGCTATAGGGGATTTTTTATATAAAGAAGATAGTATGATTCTACTCCAATCGACGTGTGCACGATTCCTGGTAGATCTAGATGTTTCTAAGGGCCTTCCTGAGGCAATTTGCCTTGAATCCCCAAGGGGTACCTAGAAATAAATTTTGGATTATGAGGGGATCCCTTTTTGGTGTAGGAAGTGCCACCAGATGGGTCATATTTTTGCTCGTTGTGTTGCTGGGAAATCCAATCCCAGACGTTCACCTTCTTGGTGGCCTAAGGTTTCCTCTAAACATAACATTGATAAACAACCTCTGGAAGCAACAACTGATTCAGAGTCTAAGAATGAGGAAAGTTCATAATCTGAACTAAAAGTTGAAGAGGAATCTTTGGTGAAACAATCTAATGAAGCCCTTGCGGAGGCTGTGGTTAGTGATATAGCTAAGCCAAAGGAGGAGATGGTGGTCTCTTCCCCTGCTTTGGAGGATCTTTCTAAGAGCTAGACTGTGTTTGATTCTCACAAGGATTTTATGCCCACTGGATTCCAAAGATCATTGTCTTCTGAGGCATGGGTTGCTGAGGCAGCTAAGGTAGAGGACGGTTGGACAGTAGTAAGGAGAAAGAAGTCCTACCTTGTGGTCGCTCCTCTAGATATGAACCTTCGGTCATGCAAAAAAAAAAAAACCTTAACTTTAAAGACTCATCTAAAGTTCCCTTTTGCAGACTAGTTTTTGGGGTTAGTAAATTGGTCGCTTTTCTGGTTTACTGGTTACTGGTTTGGGAGGTTGTTCAGCTTGTTGATCTAGTTGGTTAACTTTCATATCAGTGTTCTGATAGCTATTTTTTCTAGTCATATTTGTTGCTAACAGGTCCCTGTAAAACTTGGTTTTGGTACTTTTCTATAATTAGGTTCTTTTGTTAACCTGGTTGTGCTTTATGGTTTATCTTTCACCTTGTTGTATAGGGTTTTGGGGTCCCTTCAAAACCTATTTTTACCTTAATCTAAAACAAAGAAAGAAATTCAAAAATTTGAATTGGTAGTTTTGACAAGAAAATGACAAAAGAGATCTAATTCAAATTTTATTCACTCATAATACCAAAAAATGACTCTAATAGGATATATAAGACTAATAATACCCTATAAAGGCTCAAAAACTATACTAACAAGCCAAAATTTATTAGATAGGGTGATGACATTGCATCATAGACACGACTAAGGAAAATCTGATTAACCTATTTTTGGGTAGCCTCAAAGATAATATCAAAAAAGAGGTTCACATGTTTATTCCTAGTTAAATATCTAAATACATCCTAAGATAATTCAATTTTTAGTAAAAAGAGATGATAAAATGAATACCTTTCATTAATGTCCATGAATACATGGTCTTAATGGTATCATTTCCTCAACCTACTAGATTGACCCCTCAACAAATTGAGGATAAGCATACAAAAGGTTTATGTTTTGGATGTGATAGAAAATGGAGAAAATTAAATTATTGTGATGAAAATAAGTTAATTTACATTTAAGGTGAGAATGAGGATCCTGAAGATGATGAGGCCTTAGGTGCATGTTTGGATAAACCCAATGATGAATATGAAGATTCTTAACCTAGTATTTCCTATCATGCACTTTCAATTATTATTACTCCTTGAATTATTAAAGTGGTGGGTCTCCTCAAAAAATAAAATGTGAATGTGTTGATTTAATTTTGGAGTACACACAACTTAATCAACAATAATTTTGATACTCATTTGAATCATTCAATTTACCTAGCTTTCCAATAGACTTTGCCCATAAAAATTTTCCTAGTCTAGTTAGAGTGCCTCTCAACACACCTTATACCCAAACTATTGAACATGCCTATATTATTCATCCTCAAATGCTCATGCCAATGTCATATCAAGACCTAAATATTGTTTTAAAAATAAAGGGCCTCATGGAAGACCATTTTAAACAAATACAACAAGCATATGAAACTTATTTGAATATATCACATAATTTTAATGCCATGGCTATGTCAAATGTTCCATTCATAGAGCTATCTCCTTAAATATTAGTATTAATTGAGTTTATAGGTCAAGATAATTTGGGTATAAACCCATTTGATTAAATCACTTTAGTCAGTGGCATGCATAATGTCCCATCTATTGAAGAGGTGACTATGGATTCTATGTAGAATAATGTACCAAACATGGTGGATAACACACAAGTGTCTTCCAATCTAGGCCAAATTGGTTTAAATGTACCAAAAAATAGTTTTCAACAAGTGGAATCAATTAGTTCCATGAGTAGTTCATAATGGTAGGGGGAAAGAACTCTTACATCTTAACCATAATATATTACTTCCAATCCTCAACCAATTTCTTCTTCAATCATGCAACCATAGGGATTAAGTAATCAAGCACTAACTATGCTTTGCCTTAATAACAAGTGATGAATGCTACTCCACCTAAATAGGTGATGGCTAGCATTACACAAAAATAATCACAATCTATTATAGCATCATTTCAAAGGTATAATACTATACCACCTCAACAGGGGAAACAAATGTTCCTCCTTGATAGGTAATGGTAAATGTACCTCAACATTCATAAAACAATATATTTTTAGAATTGAAAATGTTGTCTAATCAACAATTTATGTTTATTTGTCAAAGATAAATGTCGAACACCCAATAAACATCTAGTTCACAACATGTATTTGTATAATAAATATGTACCATTTTAGAGCAAGTACCGATTAGGTAGTAATTATCTTTTTCTCAGAACGTGCCATAAATCCAAAGATAGGACCTTAGTCTACAAGTTCCCTTTATTCAACCAAGTTTGATTGGTTGGCAACAAGTCCCTACTCAACCTCAATAAGTACAATATTTTATCTAGATACATATTCTCCTATAATAGCCCCAATTCCCTGAAAGTCAAGGATATATGCCAAATACAAACTAGAATATCACATCATAATGCATGTAATTTCAACAACCACATCCCAATCCACATATACATATTCCTAGTCAGTTCATTCATCAAACCAACATTCCACAACAAACCATAATTGGTCAAAGTAATCCACCTTTGACCAACCAACAAACACACCAACCAAATTTACCATCCAATTTTTTGGCATAATAACTATAATAAATGAAGGATGCAATTACTACCATTCAATCAAGGAAACAAACCAATGAGTTCAAGTTAGATGATGTGTGTTAAAACACATTCAACATGGAGTATATTTAGATACCATTTCCTCTAGGCTATGAACCACCTAAATTTGATAAATATAAGGGTAAAGGAGACCTAAGTCCCATTTGACAAAGTTATTTATCACTTGTCAACAAATGGCTTATGTCGATATTAACCTCCCCCTTTTGTTTCTTCACAATCTTTTAGGATAGGATTTAGAGTGGTTCCTCAAATTACCAAAGAATTCTATATCTAATTTTGACAACCTCTCAAACAAGTTTGTGCAACATTTCTATGATAATCTCAAACAAGAAATTTTATTAGTAGATTTGACTCAATCCGAACACAAATTTGGAAAAATATTTGAAAGTTATATATAGAGATTGATAGTACTTGTTAGTTGCTTCACTCATAGTTTATCAGACAAACAATTATCCATTGTTTTCATGAAAAAATTGCATAGTGAAATATCCTATCATCTAGAGCTTCAATGTACACATACCTTCAAATAGATCATTGATTAAGGTTTACTAATTAAAAAATACCTTATTATCAAAGGGATTATCAAGTAAACCTCTTAAAACCAAAATTAAAAATAAAACTAAGGAGCATGCCCAGATCAGAACCATAACCAAGCCCAAGTGCAAGCATTCAAACCATCCTAGGCCAGTAACTATGAAAAATATAAGAAATATAATAATAATAAGAATGTTTTTATAAATGGAGTAACTGAGTCACATCATTTATAAATGGTGAAAACACTATCTACTTATCCAATGCCAAAAATATAGCTTACTCCTCAATAACAACCTATTTAGTAAGTGTAACCTTCACAACAACCTAGACCTATTCCATAAATGCATCAACCACCACCTTTTCAAAATCCTCCTCTGAGAAGGAAACACACTCCTCAAGTCTTCAATGACCTTGGTAAACCTATATAAGTAATGTTTCATAAGATATCTATATATAATATGATTATCTAGATAATTTTGAAACATTATCTTGAGGGTATTCCATATATAGTTTGGTATACATAAAATGAGTTCTTTGAATAACATCATGTTCATGCATATAATCTATGTCATTATGTGAAGATAAAACATCTCATCAATAATATGTTGGAAAATGGGAAAATTACATTAAATAATAGAGCATCTACACCAACCAAAACCTATGTATCTACCAAAACCCCTTTCTATAACATAAAAATAATAATAAAAAATAACAACAATGAAGGCCAAAATAGTATCAACAACTTCTATGACAACAACAATAATATCAATAGCAAAAACAATAGATCTTCTAAATGGGAGGAACCAAGGCCAAAGTGATTCTAATAACCAAAAAACTTACCATGAAGTTTCACATGAATAAAATAAGGTGTTAGGACATATTGTGGAAGTTCATATTTCAATGATGACCATTAATCCTAGACCAAGTGATAACAAACTAGGATCATTTCCAAACAATTCCAATCAACCCATTTATGTCAGTAATCCTTTTTTGACATGTAACAACTAGGGATTAATAATGTAGGACCCTATATTGATAACTATTCATTACCCCATGTCCAAAACCAAGTACTAGAAATTAATACTTCTCCCATATAGCCCATCTCCATCATCATCACCTTATAATAGTCTTGTATCTAATCTTGATTGGACAATCACAACTCAATGGTCTAAGATTACTATTAAAATACCACAACCTCCTCCTAATGAACTAATCTAACCCACTATGATGGCTAGGAACAAGCCATATACCACTATTAAGGAAAATACACGACATTATGGAAAAACTCCAAAAGACACACACACAAATCTCCATTATAGATTTGTTGCATGCATCTACTATCCACAAGAACATCTTGATAGAAGTCTTAGGCCAATCCCAAGTTTTAAATCACATAACCCCAAAAAAATTTCAATATTTGGTTGGACATATATCCCTAGGCCAATAGTTGACCTTCGACCAAAGTGATATGTCATCCCTTGGTCCTCTCCATAAGAATCCCCTATACATTGAATTTGTCGTAATGTGGCACAAATTTAAACATGTCATCATTTATAATGGGTTAGGCCTAAATTTTGTCTCTAAATATTATCAAGCATCTTGAATATAAAATAGTTGATCTAAAACCATAAATAATCACTATTAAGGATTATGATAATGAAGAGTGGGTGAACACCCTTAGCCAAAAATAAAAGATTAAAACATTGAGGTCCTAAAGTGAAAACCTCTTTGAGGTGATTTTGGACTAGGGTAAAAGTGACAAGAAAGGCCAATATTTTTTTAAAAACCTATTGTAGGTATTATTATATGGGGGTGTTCACCTTTCTTCAAATGAAGCTATGCAGACCACCAATGATGACCTTAATTTTAGGTCTAAGTTCAATTATGCAGATAAAGATGCCTTTGCTTGAATTGCCCATGAATTTACTATAGTGTTTGTAACATGGCCATCCCTACCATTAGGATTTTTAGATTTATTTTATTTAGAGAATTTTGAATAACTATTTTAACTAAAGGACTTTATAGTTTTAGGCCAATTCAAATCATTACTAACCATTTTGGAGGATAGCTCAACTCTTCTAATATAATATACTATGTAAGTTGACATTAGGATTCCAAATGTTCAAAAATGGATCAAATTAGGTGCATCCCTCACTAAAGAGGAATGTGAAATCTTCACAACCATTTTGAGGGAATTTGTTGACATATTTACTTGGGCCTATCTAGATATGTTAGGTTTGGACCTCACCTTGGTTATACATCACCTTTTTATACATCCTAATGCCAAACTTGTAAAGTAAAAACTATGCAAGATGAATCTTCATATTGTTATATTAGTAATAAAAGAGTTGGAAAAATTCTTAGATGTGAGATGTATCTGATTGATAGACTATTCAAAGCAGATCTCAAATGTTGTGGCTATTAATAAGAAACTTGAAGGAATAAAAATATGAACTGATTTTAAAGATATAAATAAGGCCTGCCCCAAGGAGAAATTTCCTCTACCAAATATTGACATGATATTTGATTCCGTAATAATTTATGAAATGATTTCACTTATGGATGAATTTGTAGGATATAACCAGATCCGTATCTCACCTTAAGACCAACACAAGATAATGTTTAACACTCCATGGGGAGCATTTTATTATCGAGTTATGTCATTTGGTCTTAATAATGTTGGGGCCACGTACTAAAGATTCATGACCATCATATTTCATGATATGATCCATGACATTGTTGAATATTATGTTGATGACATATTCGGTAAATCAAAGGCCCATGCTAATCATCCAACTTTACTATGGATAATATTTGAGAGGCTTTATGAATATAAGGTGTCACTTTAGGCAATTATTAGGCTTCATCATCTCTCATCAAGTTATTGAAGTTGATCTTGGAAAAGTACAATCCATTACAAAGATTCTGCCTCCTTTCAATTTGAGGTAACTATATAGTTCAGAGGGCAAGATTCAATCCATCAGGCAATTCATATCATAGTTTGCTAATAAATGCCATTCATTTACACACTTACTAAATAAGGTTGTCACATTTTATTAGGATAAAAACTATTAGAAATATTTCTAACACATAAAGGAATATCTTGCCAATCCACCTATTTTGTTACCAAAAATGTTGAGAAAGCCATTGCTACTATATCTATATACCACGTATAAGACCCTAGGGGCACTTCTAGCTCAACATGACAACAATGAAAAATAACATACGATATACTATCTAAGCTGTACACTAGTTATGTATGAACAAAACTACATGCTAATAGAAAAATCTTGTTTAGCTATGGTTTTTGTAGCACAAAAATTGTGGCATTACATTCTTAATAATAAGACCATAGTTATGTCCCAAGTAGATCTGCTTAAGTACTACTATCCAAGATAACATTACAAGGCCATATGGATAAATGATCATGCTTCTAAGTAGGTTTGAGATAGAATATGTTAACTAGAAAGCCATAAAGGGACAATTACTTGCCTATCAACTTGGTGAATCTCCCTTCACAAATATTAAACCCCTCACTTTTTAATTCCCAAATGAATCCACCATGACCATTATTGAAACACCTCTTGAGGAGTAACATCAAAATCTATATTTTGATGGATCATTCATATCACATGGATCGAGGGCATGCCTCTTTATTACACCATAGGAGGATATTATCCCTAAATCATTTCTATCAACTTTCCTAGTACTAAGAACATGGGTAAATATGAAGCACTTATTGTAGGGATTCATTAGGTATTATAATAGAATATTCAACATCTCATGGTTTATGGTGATTCTTATATAATCATTAATTAGGTTATAGACCACTTTCAAACCAAAGATGACAAGATGGTGCCATACAAGGCAATGGTCGATGTTCTCAAATAAAACACTTCTAACATATAGTTTGAACACATACCTATGGTTAGTAATAGGATAGTAGGTTCCATAACCACCATTAGTTATCTAATTTGTCACATAGACAAGGAAAAAGAATATTAATTCCTCATTTAAAATATTCTATTGCCTACTCATGAATCTTTAACCATCATAATAATATGTGATATTATTGGTCCCAACTCTATTGGGTACTCAGAACTTTTTAATTACCTTCATGACCATATCATGCCACTAGAATTATCACGTAAACAACAAAAGGCATCTACCCACCAAGCCTCATGCTATGCATTACTTGTCCCAACCCTTTACTACCACAACTTTGATAGAAATCTTATTCATTGTTTAAATTTGATAGAAGCAACATTATCATTATAGAAAGTTCATGGAGTATGTGGAAAACACACCATTGGGACCATCTTAGCCAAAAAAATCCTATGTACTGATTACTATTGACCAACTATAGAAGCAGATACAAATCCTTATGTCAAAAAGTGTAAAAAATGTCAGAGGCATGTTAATTTTATTCATGCCTTGACCAAAATACTAAAACCAATGATTACACCATGGTTGTTTTCCATGTGGTGACTTGATATCATTGGGAATATTAACCCAACCTCATTTGACCACATGGTATAATGTAAACATGTTTATTTTATTATATCATTCTTATTTTCCTTAGTCAATCATATTTTAGATTAAGGTAAAAACAAGTTTTGAAGGGACCCCGAAACCCTGAACAAAAGGAGAATGATAAAACAATAACGATCATAGGCAAAGCCTAAAACCTACTTCACAGAAGTAATAAAACTAGGATTACAAAGACTTGAAACTAAAAAAATGAAAAACCAAAGATAGACCCCAGGTTGTACAGAGACCTAGAAACTCCATAGTAAAAAGAGTTAAAAAACCAAGTAACAAGAGCAGATATCACAACCAACTAAAAGAACCAACTAAAAGAACCAGGGACTATTCTTTTAGTTCCAATATCATCTTCACTACTTCTTTAGCTTTCACAACAGTGTCTTGGATGGCAAGAGCCGCCTGCATAGATCCATCTTGCATTGCTTTCTTTCTTGAGCTCTGTCTAGTTCTCTTGCTAGGCCCCTCCAAGGTTCTGATCTCCTCATTCGCTCTTTTTCCAATGTTTACAGTAGCAGCACAAATGCTAGGTGTAACCTCCTCCATCTTTGTTCTGCTTTCCTTTATGAGTTCCCTTAGGTTGTTCTCATAGTCTTTGAGTTTTATGGGGATATCCCTCATCTGCTTTTCCATGTTATTGATTTTGTTCCAAACTACCTCCTGTTTACCTTCCATTATTTCCATTTTCCTATTGATTTCCATTATCTCCTTATATGTCCATAAATTGAATTGAAGAGTACCATCAACTTTGCAATTGGCCAATCTAGTAAGTTGGTACCTTTCGTCCTTCTGCCTTTTGTCACTCCAGTCTTTTGTGTTCTTTTTTGGACTGCTTCCAGCTTCTTCAATATAGTCCTCCATTTCCATTCACTTTTGTTCCTATGTTTCAGTAGGGCTTACATTATGGTTACTTACTTCCTTTACTTGAGCTCCCATTTCCAATATTTGGTTAGCGACCTGAACTAGATTTTCCTTTTCATTAATCTGATCAGGGTCCACAGTAGGATCATCTAGATCTTTTTCGATTTCCTCAAACACTTGCTGGTTTTCCTCAGAATCATGGTTGCTATTTTTAGACTTTTCCTCTATAGTGACTCCTTTCTCATTCTTATCTTGCACTTCTTCTTCCTCACTGGAACTTGAATGCTGACTTTCTGTTCCTCCCTCTTCCTCCAGCCTCTCCTCCCCAGTGTTTTCAGAACTTTCCCACTCTGTTTCCTCATCAGCAGTCTGGTTATTGAAGCTTGGGAGTTTGAATTTAGATTTTTCATTCCCTTTTACTATTTCTTTCTTGTTACTCCGTAAGTCCTTGTTTTTTCCCAAACAAGGATTCTTTACAATGGCCTTATTCTTGCAATGCCCTTCAATTATAAGAATTAACCCCTCATACAGGATGGGATGAGACTCCTTTTTCCTATGAGTGAACAGACTTTATTTTATTTTATCCCATATCCTAAGAGAACTACATTTGTCCTAAAGTTTATGTTGGAGCTTGTATTCATGGAACTATGTAGGTAGTGTCCACTTGCCTAGTGTATCTGGAGTTAGCTTAACTACCCCTTCTTTTTATTCTATTCCCCAATGTGTATGTTTATTTTATTATTTCCTATAACCTAGGGGTAATGTTTGTCATCGTGTATGTGTCCTTGTTTTTGTATATCCTAGGGGAAACTTGTGTCATTTATTTTTGTCTTTTGTTTGCACTAACATCATTTTTTACTATTGTTTGTGTTTGTTTCCTTTTGTTCTCATTGTTTTTATCTTTCTTTTATGTTTCTTGGTGTTTTACGTTCATTGGGTGATTCTTTACACATTATACTTAAGTCTATACATATTTATACATCAACATTGTCATGATGGTTTTTATCATTGGTGCATTATTTTTTAGATTACATGTCAGTCCTTATGTATATTCAAGCTATGTTATTATGGTGTTTTATATCATGATGTAGACCATCATGTGTTACAACATAAATAATCTAAGAAAATCTTACAAGTAATTAATACCACAATACTTCTTCTTGGCAACTTGAAAATTTATCAATCTATCCAAATAATACTTTAATACAGAGTAATTAAATCAAAAATAAGTTTTAATCCTTGCTAGTTAGGAGATGTAGCTCCATACAAGTATGTTTCCCAAATTTAGCTTTCTCCTCTATACTAGCTTACTTTTAATGCATGATTATGGATTTAGTATGTAAGATCCCTTTTTTAATTTAGCATATTGTTTCACACTGATGTGTCAATGATTATAACTACCTTTGGGCAAATAATTATCATTATCTTGCCTTACTGGGGCACATTTTCATTATGCTTATGATTATAACTAACTTTGGACAAATAATTATTTATATCCACCCAAATGGGGCATGTTTTCATTTTGGTAATGAGTATAACTACCTTTGAGCAAATAATTATTTTTTTACATTCATATGTCGATGATTATAACTAACTTTGGGAAAATCATCCTTTTTATCTACCCAATTATGGCACCTCACTCTATTGATGATTATAATTATAACCACCTTTGGTCAAATCATCCTTTTTATCTTCCCAACAAGGTCATCTCACTATGTCATTGATTATAAATGTCTTTGGGAAAATTAGTCTTTTCCACCACCTTTACCATGTAGTTTGATCATTTTCCTTCTTTTGAGTGACTGGTCATTGACCTTATTTTGTATGGAGGGGGAATCCAGGGATCATCCATCACCATTTGGAGCATTAGGCATACATGAATTTTTCATTATTTTAGAATATGTTACTATACCTATACCTTTTAATTCCTTCCCAAATAGGGGAAAACTATAGACACCCCATTCTAACCTCAATTGGATTTTGACTAGACTTCAGATTGATTTCTACAAAACATTGCAAATTAAGCCTAGGAATCATTTAATGCCCCAATTTTGGCCATACATCACTCATAAATTCTCAAAATCATGTTTAGGTATCCCTTTTTGCTGTATTATACCATACACAATAATAAATTTCTCATGGATTTATCTTCAATTACCTTGTGACCTGACAACTAGCACTTTGGCCTCTAGACCCATTAAACAAGGCACTTGAACAAATCTTAAAAGAGCTAAAATGATAATCAAATTTAATCAAATAATTAAACTATATTAAATGATTAGATAAATTATCTATTTTTAATTAATGAATATCTAAAAATATAAATTCCAAAATTCAAAATATCAAGCCTTTTCATCATTACCTTTATGAGTTGTCAATATCTTGCAAAATATTCAATTTAAGATCCATGTATATTAATTTAAAATCATAATTTCATGACAAATTTTAACTCAATTTGAGTTTATCCTCAACTTTCCTAGGGTTAATTTTAACTCATTCCATGTTTAAAATGCAACCTTAACTCACCTTGGGTGAGAGTTAACTTTGGAGGCTATAAATACAAGGCCGTACCTATTGATCAAGAATCTTTGATAGTGTAGTGTTATTGTGTAATACTTACACCATATGCTTCATTATTACAATGTTACCATGCTAAATTCATAAGCCAATCAACAAAGCCAAGGTGCCAAGTAGAGAAGGAACAAATGGAGCTTCATTGATATATACTTATTGATGTATAAAACCAAACAAGACACTTCAATAATCCATTTGGACATCTAAGGAAGGTAAAATAATGCTTTCTTTTATGTTCAATTTGTGTTTTAGTGTATATGTTTGTTATGTATGCTCTGCCTAGTGTCTAGTCAAGAGGTGTTAAGTGTTCAGTGTGTTATTTTGATTTGTTTTATTGGATTAACACTATAATAACCTCCTATTTATGCATTCCTTATTTACACTTAATATCTTAGGACTTTGATATTAATCAAGATCAAATAAACATATTAACTTATAACTTAACATGGAATATCTATATTTTAACTGTAAAAAAATCTCAACAATGCATGAAGGAACCTTGAGACAAGATTTTAAAATGCGGTGCTATAGTCACAAAGATATGCATTCTATCTATAAGAATGAAATAATCAAACACTCTAATCAGAACTATTTCCATCTTACTCAACATTGGTCAATTGCATTTAAATATCAAAGACATGATTTTTGTGAATAGAAATTGAATGTTATTTTCATATAATACAAACACCAAATATTTTTGGAAACCATTATATAAAATATAAATAATGTCATAACTACAATTTTAACTATTTCTAAACACTATTGAGTTCACCTTTATGGAAATTGAGAGTGCACATAGATTAAACTGCAAAAGATATGAAAATATACCAATTTTATGAATGTAAAAAGTAATGAATTGATCCATTTTAATGCTATGTAGTACCTTGAATTAGTTTTACAAGTACAAAAATCATTCTAATATATAAATATTCATATTCACTTACACACAAAGAAAACATTACTTAAATGAATGAAAAAAAGTTGGACCCAACGAATAGGTTTAGATGTTATTATAAAATTCATCTTATGACAATACTAATCATGTCAATAATTTTCATAAGAAAATAAAGGGTACAAATATTGGAAAACTAAACTAATAAAAAATTAAAGATTGTGATAATTAGAACAAGAATTGAATTATGGGTAAAAAATGAAACTTTTCTGAGAAAAAAATGAAAAGAGTTTGGTTAAAAACATGATATTTAAATGAAAATCAAACTATAATCAATATATTAATAATTTGTCATAAACTACAAGGTATTAATCATTATATAGGTCAAGTACACGAAATTATGCATATATGATTTCATATCTAAAACCATAAAATGATATTAATGCTTGATAGTCTTTAGATAATTATTTATGAATAAATCAAGAAACCTAGACATACATGTGTTATTCAGGTAGATTACTTCATTGTTAGATAATGCATTGTATGGTCTATCTACAAATGATTATTCAATCTCATAGATTTATGTACAAAAGAATAAAAGATGGAAAAATTTAAAAATTAGAAGATATCGTGATACCTATCTATTTCTTCTCTTTTTATGTGGTCTTAATCTCTTTACAAATTAGCTATACTTGATATAATTATGAGTCAATTTACAACTAACTTTAGTTAGTTGTTATTAAAACTAGTTGATTTTAAAAAATAAGCTAGTTTACTTTAAAATTATAAATGTTTAACATAAATTTATTGTTTGGAATTAATAAATGTCCAAGATTAAACAATAAACATAGACCAAATTAAAAATTATAACAAGTGGTGGCTCTTTGACTTGTTTTGACACCTATTTAGACAATTATTTGACCATGCATACAATAAATATTCAATAAAATCTAAAATTAAAGTAAATTTAAACTAGTTTTAACAATAAAAATTTATAAAAATCATTAATCTAATAATAAATTATTAAAATAGGCATGAATAAAGTACATACATATTAAATACTGCCACAAATTTGAATAGTGCATCTAAATGCAAACTTCAATAAAAGAACTCTTTGTGACTAATCTGAATCTAATATGAATGAATTTGAATTCATGGACAACATCATTTGAAAACACTAATATAAAACATCAAACTATATTTTTTATTTTTAACATCGTGCCAATGTTGTATATATGATTTCAATAATTTCTTTATAATTAACATCAAAATAATCAAAACCTAATCACTAAATTTATCAAAAAAAGCATAATATTTGGTACAAAAATTTACATGTAACTAGACAAACTATACCAAATTCCATTAAAAATGTAATATTCTTATATTATGAATGTAAACCCATCCATAAATCATGCATATGAAACATTCTAAATGAAACATAAAAACCCCTAAAGTCATGGAAGTGAATATTAATTGAAAGCACTCAAAAAATGATATGTATGCAAATGACTAAAATCATTGAGTCACAATATTCAAAATCACTAACTCGATCTCCTAATTTTCACAACTATGACTAAAAATATTGTTTACTAAACCTTCCAAATTTGTTAATATGAATGATTTCAAAATACAAGAACTTATAATTAGAAATTAGATTATTTAATTCCACAAATAAAAAAACAACTACAATTTAATTTTCAAGGCAAATGTCAATAGACCCAATCATAAAATATATGAAAACAATAACATATTATCTTTTTGGATTAAAATATATGTAGAAAATCCTTAATTTTAAGTTAAAAATGAAATTGTGTGTATACTTGAACCAACTCATTTGATCTTTTTATAATCCCTTTTATATTAAATGGAAGCATATTCATCTCAAAAATAGCTCAAATGTAAAGAATAGACTTAATATTTTGAGCTTAAAAAAAACTACACAATACCGTGAACTAAGTCTCTGAAAATTCCTAATGTGACCCATGAAAGAAATAGATAGAAATATTAATATCTCAAGTATTCAGGGTAACCCAATAAAGAATAATTTTTTTACATATAAATTCCATGCACAAGTCTGCACTTTAACAACCGTTTAAAACAAAAAACCTTCACTTTACTCAAAAAGACCACATGCATCTATTCAAGTAGGCATGATAAAAATACACATTTATATGATGCAAGTAAAACAAACTGTATGATCAATTTATAAAAATAAAATGATTTCTAATTGAGATAATAACTAAATTATAAAGTGTCATACAAAACCTATCAAACTTTCATAGTTAGAAATCAAATGCTCATGCATGCAATATTTTTTCAAAGTAATATTTTACATATGGATGGAGAGGGATATCAAATAATATACTTGACATGTAGAGATAGAAACATAAATCATTCAAACTACAAACTATAATCAATAGATAAAATGAAATTCATGTAGTTCTTTCACTTTCAACTGATTTTATAAACCCATAACCCGGGTTCAATAGTTTCAAAAGATTTCATAAAACCCATCACACAATGAACATTATGAAATCATTTGAATTAGGATAATATTATTTCATAATAAATAAATAAATTAACAAAATAATGGCTTATTTCTCAACAAAACTAGTCGAAAATAACCTCAACCAAAATACAAACTCCAAAAATCATTATAACATGCACAACCACGTCATCAAAACTTAATCAATAGGAATTGGAAGGGTAGATCCCACAAAATAGCTTTGTTAAATGGTGAATGAACTAAAAAATTTAAACATTTTATGTTGAGGTGGTTTTCATAACTAATATTAATGATGTGTGCATGAATATAGTGGCTATAACTACTACTAAATCCCTTGACTTGCTAAACCAACATGCTTACCAAGAAAAAAATTATCAAACCTAATAATAATTAATAAAATTATTGATTAATATTATCATTAAATTACAAATTTTAGGAAAGTACCAAATATTAAGGGCATATCCCAATCAATCACCAACATAGCCAATTGACAAAACTTAGAAGTTTATATCAAAAATACATTAAATCTAGCCATTAATACATTAAACCTGAATCTCTCAAATATATATGTTTGTAAGAGAATTCCCAAGGTGATGTTAAATATCTAAAGTGGATATAAATTTTCTAAGACCCTTTAAATTTATAACTTTTAAAAATATAGAAACTTTATAAGTTATGAAATCAAAATTACTTCATCAGTTAATGATCTAGGTCATATCAAAATTGCATGGTGCACCACATGATGATGATAAGAAATTAACATATTAGGAATTTGATATTAATCAAGGTCAAATAAACATATTACCATATAACTTTCCCTAAAATATCACTACATTAACTATAAAAAAAGTCTCAATAATGTGCCAAGGAACCTTGAGACATAAACACAAAAGGTGTTATTATAGTCCCAGAGATATGTATCCCAATTGGGGGAGTGAAATAATCAAACATTCAAACTGAAATTGGAATGTTAGTCAATGTATTTAAATATAATAGGCATGATTCTCATAAATATAAATTGAATACAACTATCACAAAATCCAAACACCAAATACAAGATGCAACCATTATATTACATTTCAACATTTTAGATCAATGATCTAACATAATAAATTATGTTGCAATTGTAATGTCCACTCTTACCAAAAAAAATTGATTTCACCATTATGAGAATCAAAATTTCACATAGAGTAAACTAAAAGAAATGTACAATTATATTTATTTTATGAGTGTAACCTATACCTAATTGATCCATTTTAATGTTATACAATAGCTTGAATTAATCTTATAAGTATAGAAATCATTCTAGCATTTCATTATTTCATATTCACATACACATATAGAAATAAATTCTTAAATGGATGTAAAAAGTTGGCTCCATTAAAATATTTAGATTTTATGACAAAAAACATCATATGAAAACACTAATCATGTCAAAACTTTTTAGAAAATAGGAGGGGTATTGAAATTAGGCATAACACCTAGGTGTATATAACACACCTTGTCTTTATATGAGCCTACCTTGAGTGAATTGATAGTGATTGAATTGTAACCAAGAGAATGTTACAATATATAATCAGTGCATTAAATATGAAATTTAAATAATTTAAAATGTTTGAAATTAAGAAGATCAAGGTTACCAATACACCTATGTGTCAATACAAACATCTTGCCTTTTTCTACTTTTATTTTTAAATCATACCTCATTTTGAAGCTTTGAAATTGATACTGAGACAAATTTTAACCTTCAAGTGCATATATATAGAATAGAGGACAACATGGACCCAAATTTAGTGTAAAGGTGAGTTAAAACATGACCACTAAGCTTGTATCATCTTAATCATGTGACCAAAATATGTGGATAACCTAATGAGTGTGAAAAATTCAATCAACTCACACTATATCTCTAATTAGGGTGGATGATTTAATCAAATCCAAAATATAATCATGGTGAAGTTATACTATATAATCAAATCTAACTTATAAATTTTGTAATACTGATATATTTAGTCAACTCAAACTTCCAAAGGTGAACTAACTACTACACTAGTTTGAGTCGATAAAAAATCATTAAATTATATCTTGAGTATGATAACAATCAATAATAATATTTAAAATGTACAAAATATATTTATTTTGAAATTTTAGGTGCTCTTTGAATGGTATATGCACCTCATTTATATATCAAGCTGAAATCTAGGTATAATAATAATACCAATGTATATAATGTTGTAAATAATACGTATTTGAAATCATATAAATATGAGATCTAGTGAATTTGAAATTGGTGCAAGTGTGGAGGAAATGTTTCTATGGCATGCTCCCACTAAATCTAGAGAATCTAATAACTTGTGTAAAAGTGAAAACCATATTTCTATAACATGCCCCCATTTTAATATCTAGAGATGTTGAGTACTAAATAAGTGTAAAGGTCATGCCTTTTTGACATGCTCCCATTGTACTATGAAAATATGAAATTCATGCCTCTATGACATTCCCATACTAATATTCCCCCTTTTGAGGTGAGGGAAAATATAATATGGTAGTGAAATTACCTTAAAAGGATAAGATAAATGTATAAGCTGTGTATGGATCATGTAACATGTTGTAGTAACATGTTTAGGTAGATATATAATTGAAGTACGTAGTATGTGGTCACATCAAATCCTAAAATTAATGATAAATATATCATTTAAACATCTAAAGAGTAGTAATACAAGATCAAAAAGTAATCAAGCACACACACAAGAGCGCTTAAAAGTAAATAAAAAGGAAATGGCCAAAAGAGACCTCATACAAGGGGCATGTTAAAATGTTTCACAATCAAAGAGACATGACATAGTTAAATGTCCACAAAGCATATAATTACTAATTTAAATGTCCTTATAAACAAATGACATATTAAAATGTAAAAATATACAAGCAAAGGCATAAGGTCCATAATCAATAGAACATATTCAAATTTTCAACAAAATTACAATGTGAAATGATATAAATCAAGGAACTCACTCACAAAAGTTCATAAATGAAAAAATGGAATATAGACAACCAACATGAACATATCATACTAATTCCTATAAATATGTCTTTATAAAAAATGTTAAGTACATAGCATACAACTACACTATGAAAGGTATAAATGTGGCCATAAACATGTTTGAGTATATAAGCCCAAACATGATAATGGAAAGTGATCATAAAATAATATAACCTAGGTATATCATGATCAAAGGAGCAAATTCCCCCAACATACTTGTGACATGAGTAAAGGGAAGACCCAACATTTGTGTGGGCATATATCTTTTATCAAGGTATGGTTGCACCACACTCAGATGAAATGTGAAACATATGTATATATAGGAAAAAATGATATTATATCTACTAACATGGAGAAAACAACATATGTATAATAAATAGCATAATTAGGAACATGCTAGATACTTTTGGTATTTTGAATTTTCTGAATGTTTTTGTATTCTTTAGAAAATTTATTTTTTGTATTTTTGGAATATTTAGTAACACCTAAAAGTAAAAGTGAGATGTATCAATTTAAGGATCATCACTATCAACTATACATTGGATATTAATCTTTATATCTAAACAATGGTTTATATGATGCCCATTCATTCTATGATATTGGAAATAATAGTTTATTATTCTTAGAGGTTGTAAATATTATAATGTGAATAAGTTATGTTTAATTAGTACCATTATAATCTCACTTTGACTTCTATTAGTATTTTTCATATTATGTAAATCAGTTTTTTTAAATAGATTTTCATAGAACTCTTGATTTTTAAATGATCCTTTTTTGGGAACAACATTGGTATAAGATACAATGGTATGTGTATTACTAACACATTTTGAGTTTTGAAAATAGAAAATTTGATTTTACAATGATGCATGCTTTGAGCTCAAAAATTGTTTTTTTAATTTTGGAGCTCTTCTTTAGTGATGTAAGTCAATCTAGAATTATTCAACCTACACAAACTTAGGTATCTCAAATAGCCTAATCATACCCCCACCATAAATATTAGGTGTGGGTGGTTGGGGGGGTTGATGAAGAGCACATTTATTACCTTCATTTTAAACCATAAGATTATCCACTTTATACCTTGGAAGAGTGATAACATGAACCTAGTTATATGGATGGTTATAATCCTCATTAGGGTTAGGAATATGAAAAGGTTCCATTTTATCCATTTGAAATGTTCTAAATACTAAAATGATGAGAAGATGATAGAGGCACACAAAGTCTAGGGATCAATTCAATATGTTAATGTATTCTTTTGATTTTGATAACAATCTAATTCTTTAAACAATTTTTAATAAATTTGAAATCAAATAAATCAAAAAACTCTAGACCACACTGAGTTATGTGGAAAGATATAGAGGTTAGGTTCACTAAATGTTTAACAATAAATTTATATAGTGGGGGCATCTATGGTTAATAAGATTATAATATATTTTATATGAAGTTTGTGAACTAATCTAATAAGTAAGCCAATTAATAGCAAATTCAAACAAATAATATTCTAAATTTATACAATTGAGATTGATAAAAAGAGTAAAGTATAACTATTGATATATATTTCAATAAATTAGAAAAAATGGTACATGGTTTACTATGCACATGTAGGTTTGATCAGGAACAATGTGGAAGTGGACTAGATGATGATCATGAAACAATTATCATATTCTAAAAATATTCTTTCTATAGCCTTAGACCCTTGCATCAAATATAGACAATTGCATTGATATAGATGTATAACTATCACAAGTGTCTTGTATGAAATATTTAATAGATCAGAATGTGACCAAATTGATAATTTTGGGTTTTCTACCACCTTTCTTTTGATGTTTTCAAATCATGTGTATAGGT
This sequence comes from Torreya grandis, assembly GCA_037957365.1. NCBI lineage: Eukaryota > Viridiplantae > Streptophyta > Pinopsida > Cupressales > Taxaceae > Torreya > Torreya grandis. The sequence continues at coordinate 822,134 of JARHVA010005356.1, read as the reverse complement.
TGTTAATCTTTTTTGAATGACCAAACCCTATATTTTCACCCTTGGAATGACTATGGGAAGAGTGGGTTAGAAGGATCATAGTGTTGAGCTAACCCCAAAGACCCCTCTATCAATGGGAATTGCTTACATAACCAAAACTCTAAAGAGATCCTAATATTGATTTAGTTCTTCCCTAGGTATTTTATTATGTGTGCACAAGGATGAAATGTATGATAAGCAAAGTCATGAAATGACTTGGCTTGTAACCTAGAAAAATATATCTCATGCACAAATATTTTAATTTTTGAAAACTATATAAAGACTACTCCTATGACTAATATAGAAAAAATGAAAAATAAGGTAGATTTTCTCACTTGAATTCTCGATTATTGAGTGCTTCTTGGTATATTTCTTTGTGAGTTGTATGTGATTAATAGGTGAGGCATGAATAATGGTGGATATTGAACATATACAATCCATTTTAGAAATATATCACATTAAATCACTTATTACAACATTTTGGATATGTTTCTTTTATAAATTGGATGAATTTAGGGCACTCGACACTTTCTAGGAAAATGGACACTTGTATCGATGCATGTGTCCATTTGGGATACAATTATCTAGGGAGCTAGAATATAGTTTGATATTAAAATCTAGAAGCGAAGGATAATAATTAGGTTTGGAGATTTTTACATAGTATAGAGGCTTGGGTCATCATAATATCAATGGTCAAACTAAGAGATAAGTAATTTAACATAAAGAGATAGTGAATGTGAGCCTTATGGTAGTGGGAAGGTTTATAATTGAAAGGTACAACAACAATAGGTATTTATGAAGTATATAATACTAAGGTATTATATAAATTAGATTTTAGTATCTACAGTATCACATCAAAATTATAGCTCACCTTCTATTTCCATGGATAAAGGGAAAGCAACATATTTTAGCCTTATTCAGTCTATTTATTGTTAAGATGACTAGAGGTTAAATAAAAATTATAACTATAGCTTGATAATTAGTTAGAGTAATAAACAAATAAATAAAATCTAAAAATGAAAACATTTAGGCATTATTGGTAGCCTTGGTTAGAAAACTAGTTTATTGGCTAAATCAATGGCTTTGATTAGAAAACCAGCTTGTTGGCTACTCAAGGGTAAAAATAAAATAGAAAATATGAGAATAAATGAAAATATCAACTTCTTTGAATTATTACTAAACTCCTATCACCTTAAAAACCTCATTAAAATTATATATATATCTATGTGAGATAGTTATTTCCTTGTATCTTGATGTTATAGATTACATCTTAGTTTCTCTCTATAAGATGCTCTAGGTTCACTTTCAAATGCTATGGTTTCACTCTCCAAAGCTATGGGTTGTTTGATAAATGATACAAGATGATATACTACACTATAATATGATGGTAGATACTATAATACACTTCTATAACATATATAAAAGATCACACCTTTAATTTCAAGTGGGATAAGATGATTAGTTACAAGATTTAGTTTTTAAAAGTTGTTATGGAACTATTTCATATTCCCAAAGGATGTTTTAGGTCATCAATCATAATATTCTATGTTCATCTCACTAGCTCCTTCCTATTAAAACACATTTTCCTGACTTATCAAAATCCTTCACCACTCTAAGGAATATCACCATTGAATAATTGGCCATGTCATATCTTTACTCAAACACCTATAAAGGCCAACTATAAATAGTACATGAATATTATTGACATAGAAACTAATTACCATCTCACATAGTCACCTTATAATAGTCCTAAAGTAAAGATTCAAACTACAAGAAATTGGAGATTATGTTTATGGAAGTATATCATCATTTTTATAGATTAGAATTATACCAAAAATATCCACTATGAACTCCAAAATATATAAAATTCAATTAAAATTATTCAAGTATTTATTCCAATATATAACACATTATTCACATTGCACCCTACATGGCTAGTCTATAGGACATAAAACATGATCTAGTCATCATCATCAATTTTTTATTATAAATTATTGGTAAACTAATACATATATAGGTAATAATGACATATTTTATATTTAAATAATCATGTTTTTCATTCAGACATTTAAAATTATGTTTCATACATATTCAAATACTAGTACCAATGCTATGAGCTCAACCCAAGACCAAATATATCCTTTTAAGACAAATAGTCACATTAACTTTTCCACCTTGATTTACATCACATACAATTATCACATTCCTTTCCAATTAATTTCCATAATTAATTCTACCACTTGAGGATGAGTTCCACATAAATTAGGAGGAGATTTCCATGGGAAGCTACATGATCCAAATTAATGTTATAGGCATGTGGAATATCCCATTAAGGCAAGCTATAAGAAATAAAGTGTGAAATTTGGGGTAAGGTAATGATTAATCATGATATATGGGGAATTGAGAACCAATATGATGAGGATATAAACATCAATCATCACCAAAATTCACTACTCATTTATGAATGAATTTATAAAATAAACTTTCTTATTGTAGGATAGAAGAATTCAATAAAAATGGGTTGTGATATACTCAAATGTGAGCCCATAAGTTTCACACCACTAAGTGGAAGAAGAGATATTACTTACATCTTTAAAAATATAAGATTGATGGACTATTTTGAACTACTAATAGGGTATTATGATGCAATTATGGAAGAGTTTTCAAAAACTTTGGATAATTATGTAGCCATTATGAGAGTGACACCAGTTGAGGTGACTACAAATTTACTTGAGGAAGTCACTGGACTACCATGTAAAGGAGAAATATGGTGAAGGATAGACATTGCTACCATAAAAATAGACCTATATTATACCAAATAAGAATAATTAAATTCTCTAAAAAGGTACACTTTACTCATTACCTTTATCATGATCAAAAATTTCCCTCTATATCATCAATTACTTAACCCATGAGGGAATACATACAATTATATATGAAAACCATTTAAAATTCTTGAATCACCTTAGGCATGGAATAAAGATAAATTGACCCAATTTCTAATTGAATATGCTAAGAAGAATGGCTGAGGAGTACCAAAAAGAGAAGACAAAATATTTATCCCATAAAATATGATTCAAATAATTGTGCAAAATTGTTTAAGGGATAAGAGGCCTGACCTAACATGGGATGACTTATATAAATTCAACAACTACCACATGAATAATCACAAGAATTAATTGGTGAATAGAATGAGAAAGTTATCGATGTAAAAATAGTCAATTAAGGAATAAGGAACAAGTACAAAGAGGCTTTAGAGGATAATAAGGTAAATTATATCAACACCGTCTTCTTTATAGTCTCAAGGCAAGGGTACAAATAGGACTGAAGATGTCCCCTCTACATCAAGACCAATAAAATAATTCAAGACTCCATCTTCACATGTTATTATAAGACATTATCATAGGACAAGATGTAGAATATCAAAACAACACACCTCTATATCCCCTACTATTATTAAAATAGAAAGTGAAGGATCACATGAGAAGGAGGAAGATCATAGTGAAGAATAAGGTGAAACTAATAGTATTTATGATGAAGATAACTCTATCCCTTTTAGCTATGATATTATATCCTTTATGGAGATGGGATATTGGGGTACTCCACCAAATTCAACAAGAAAAGAGTAGTCCATAGACAAAAAGGCATAAAATGAACATAAAACCCTATGTATTGAGAATAATAATAAAATGATAAAATATTATAATATTTGACGAAAATTGAGAGCCTTAAGGCATGAATCAAAGTGTTACAAACTAAGGAGAATGGATTAGATTCTTTGGCCAAGGTGGTAGAAGTAGAGAATAGACGTATTCAAGACCCTATAGTTCAACCTACAGTAGAAGGATATCAATGGCTATAAGAAGGGAATCAAATACCTTTTCATAATTTTTTAATCAAATAGAAAATACTTTATCATCTATTATCATTAAAATAAAATGGTTAAGTTATGAGGAATTATTCATGAAAAGAGATGTTAAGATTCAGACCTTAAATTTCTAATGACACAACCAATTTAGTTTATTAAAGGATGAAAATAAGGATTTGAAGAAGGATATTAAGGAGAATAGAGAAAAGGTAGAGGACATAATTAAGTTAGTAATACAACTAATGAATTATAGGTCACATGAGAGGGTCTATGTTATGTACCTTGAAGGGCAATGGGTAACATTTTAGTTTATGATAATTGATTGTGTTCTTCCTAAATTGGTGATTGAACCTATTTCTTTCTTTAAATTCTATAGTAATAACACCCTTAAGGATAAACAAATAGTTATGTGAATTCTATATGCATAACAATGTTGTTACCAAAGATATAGAATGGAATACAAATTTATTTATGGGTGATGTATTATTGAGATTATTTTACTTTTATCTTACTAATAAGAGGAAAAGAGGTAAGGAATTGGAAGAATTGTTATGATCAAAAGTTTCACCATTTAAGGAGGTTGTTCAAGATTCCTCACTTAAGTGATAATATGGGAACAATCCTAGGTTATGGGTGACATACATAATGGATTGAACCTCTAAATAGGGACATCTCCCTTTATGCATCACTTAAGAAACTACCACTAAACCTACTAACTTGTGAGGGAAAAGGGAGATATAAATTAAATTAAACTAACAAATGAGGTGATGCACCAAATTAACTTCATCCACTTGAGTATGGAAAATTCCTTCTCCTTTTTTAATCCCTTTAAGTTTTAAAAAATTTAGTTTTACCTTCTCTTATGGCTATATTTTAGTGTTTATGCAAAAACGGTTGATCTTGTCTAGTGTTGATTTAGTTCTCCTTGACATATTGTCTCATTATCTCACCCATATGAAGTTTGAACTCACACTTGTAGTTAATATGAATTTTTTAATTTTTATTATGAATTTTAAGTTGGAAAATCCTTCATTAGTGTCCTTTAGACATTTTTAAAACTATCCCTCCTTACCTAATCATCATTCACCACCTTCATATTAAAATAGTGATGTAAGAGGAATAGATTATGAGTATTGTATGAATAGGTTAGATTAATCCTATATAAGATAAATAATATCATGAATCAACTCTCTAAAATTTATCAAATATAATAAAAATGATAAGAAGCCTATTGAAGAGGTTTCCATCTCAATGTTGTAGTCTAGGCCTAATGTTAACCTACAGGGTTGAGTATGCAAAAATGAAGAAACTTAAATTTTTTTGAAGATATTTGAAGATTTAGAGAGTCTAAAAAGTTTATTTATATGTTTAAGGAATATTATATGAAGTTTTAGATTACTGATAAAATGAGAAATTGTCAAGTAAGGGTATTAGGGTTAGAATGCTAAGATTACTCCCAAACCATTGAGGTGGGCTAGATCACATTTAAGTCTTGTGAGAAGTCATATAAATTATAAATTGTTGGATAAACTTGATATGGGTGTTGAAAACCACATTTAACTATTCAAAATAAAATATGAACAAGATGATATCTATTTTTTTCTAAACATACTCTCTTGATCTTATCAACAAGCCTAAATAGATAGGAAAGTCAACTTTCCTCACATGTGAAGTAAATGGAGAAGAGGAATGGGAATTAGTGGATATGGGAAAAGTTAGGGAGGCATTAAAAATTTAATTTAATGGTATTATTATTTTTTCAATAGTATGGACAATTGTTAAGAAAAGAAACCACTTTAAAACATCATTTTATTCCACTGCAAAGCTTGAGAAGACCTAGTATTTGGATCAAAACTTGAAAGAGATTTTAATGGGACAAAGTGGATATTGTGGATGTTTCTATGGTTAAAATAGTTTCAATTTTTATCATTGTTTTATAATTTAAGGCCCTCAACTTTATGAATAATCATTAATAATTCAAGCACCTAAAACCTTGTAAATGATATGATGATTGAGTTTTGGTTTCTAAGTTATTCAAATGCATCTATTTGAATTTAGAAACACCTAGATATACCTTATAGGTCTTATGATAATTTATATGTGTCATTTTTTGTCACATGTGAGGTATGGTCATATGACATTTGGCCTAAGAATGATTATTACAAGCCTAAAATTATAGTTTTTGATGGTTTCTCATGAAGATTGACTATGTATAGGCCTAATGGAGTCCATTAAAACCACCTATGACATAGATAAATTAAGGAAGGATGATTAAAATTAATAATAAGGAATGTCTACATTGATTTCAACATATTTTAGAGAGTTCAAGACACCTAGTGTTGAGCAAACAAACATGTTATTACCTATGCCTTAATCTTGAAGATGCTTTTGAGATTAAAAATGGGTGTAATGAATACTTATATGGTAATTGAGAGTTATTAACATTGTTATATTAGTCCTCATTTAAGAAATAGGCCTAAGATAGAAGGAAAAAACTGTTATTATGGTCTTCTCTTGAAATAAGTAGCATTTTTGAACAAATTATAGGTTATTACTAGTTTAAAGACTCTTGATTCCTGATAATCAGCCTCACCAAGTTGAGAGAAACATTGAACTGTCAGAGGAGGTTGTTAGAGTATTCCAAAAATCATGACCAAGGGTGACACATGAAAAGATAAAGACTTGTAACTCCTTATTAACCAAGAATGGGTAGTTTCAAATGAGGTTGATGAGTCATACAAGGAGTTGAAGAGTCATTTATATGCCATTTTATAGAATATCATGATCACATCAAGGTGATACATATTGAGGAAGTTATTATATCTACCTAATTTTAGGATTTTTTTTTTGTAACTTGCCTCATTAGGAGAAGACACTTCTAATTTATCCTACTTTTATCCTCCCTATTTCTCCTCACATTATTTTATACATATGCCTAATTTTAACATTGACTTGATCATTTGGCTAAGTATGGTGAAGCCATACTCAACTAAACACTTTTACTATGCCCTTTAATGTTGAATAGATTTGTCTCTTACCTTCTCAAATGCCTACAATCAATGTACTTTTGTGATTATTGATGAGTGTTATTAGTAGTGCCTTCACTCTCTCTCATGTATCCTCTCCTACCTCTTTAAAAATGGATTGTCTTCTTTCATCTAACATGGTGAGTTTGGATAGACTTGCATAGTTTAGAATTGGATTTTAGTCACTAGTGTCTTCCTTAGGCCTCTTGATTATCCCTTCTATTCAACCCATTATCTATGCTCTCCATGTTGACATAATGATGCTTGAAAGTACTTGTTGAGTAGTATGATGAGGTTTAGGCCTAATTCATGTTCTTAGTGAAGTATAGTCAAGTGGAGTGTGTTAATTTGGTGCATCACCTCCTTATTTAGTTTGATTTTAGTTACCTTTCCCTTTTTCCTTGTAATTTATTAGGTTTAGTGGTAGTTTATTAAGTAGTGCATCAAGGGAGATAAGCCTATCTAGAGGTTCAATCCATTCTTTAGGTCACCAATAACGTAGGATTGTTCCCATGATATCACTTAAGTGAAGTGTCTTGAAAAACCTCCCAAACGGGTGTAAATTTTGATTATAACAAACACCATGAAAAATATAAATAAACTAAATTAATTATTAGAGGGGAGGCTAATAAAATAGATACAATATAATAAATTTTGATCAAACTAATGAACATGAGATATCTAGCTATAATAACTATTAGAGACTAAATTGAGATTCAAAACCAGTATCTAAATTTGATGATAAAAATAAACCAAGAATTCTTTAATTCCTCTTTGGTCAGAGGGAGTGATCTTACCCTTGAATTTGAAAAGAAAGAGAAACTTTCAAACTATAATTTGAAGTCATCTCTTAAGAGAGTCACAAAATTTATTGATGTTACAATAAGGAAAAGATTAAGTTAGATTACTATAAATTACCAACCAAAGTATAGATGAATAAAAAAGACTAACAATATAACTGAAGAAAGGAAATGGAAAATTTTAGAAGACAACTTTGGGATTTTCAGTAAACAAGGAACATGTGTAGTATAGCTAGTTGATTTAAAATTAATTTTCTCCTTTGTTTAAAGGTTTAGGTTGATTGAGGAATAACAACATGTTTATTTTGTGTGTGTGACATGTTGGTTCCTAGTTATACACCTCATACACTCAGCCTTACATACTTGAGATAAAATGGCAAGTTATGATGAAAAACCTACTAGTATGTCATTTTAGCCAGGGAAGGGTTTTTCATCAAGATTAGACCAAATGCAAAAAATAATTGAGAGTAACCTAAAAATGGTATGGTCATATCCTTGCTACATTTGGTTCCACCTAAACCCAGGTGAGAGGACCTATAGGGTAGTTTACTCACATAGACATATTCTATAATTTAACCTCTATGGGGATTTTTGGTACAAGGAATAGATATGACCAAGGCATAACCAATTTTACACACTTCACCCATGAAGGGTTGTCACACAAAATTCCCAAATACTCTAATTCATATACAAGCTACCATATATAGATGAGAGAGAGAATGTAATCTTTATTCTATAGAATCTTTAACAATACGGGTCAAATAAAAGACTCTAATGCTAGAGTTTAAAAAACAAATTGTAAATAGATTTAAAATATATAAGATATTATGAATTTTAAAGGAAAATAACACTTATAGTATGTAAAGGGTGTATTATTTTTAGGGTAGCACAAGTTCAATGATTAAAAATAAGGAGGGCGGTGTGCTAGTAGTTTCCAAACAATAGGGTATCTTGTAGTATTTAATGACAATATTCTTTAGCAAAGATGTAGAAAAAATTTAAATGCAAGATAAAGGTAAACACCAAATAATCCTTGAGAGACTAGAACATACACTAAAACTAATCTTTTAGATGCTTTTCCCTATCAAATCCATAGACCTATGGTTCCCTAATAAGTTATTCGACAACCTATCTTGAATGAATGTAAAAAGAGTTTATAATCTAAATATATCCTCAAAATGACAACCAGTAGTGAGCACAAACCCAAATGTCCAATCAAGTTTTTTTCAAAAACTTGTCACTACACTTCATCTACAAGAAATAGCAAAGAACCATACACATTTTCATCAAACTAAAAATAAATATTACACACATTAGTATTTCAAAATGATGCCATGGGGACAAGTATGGTGAGATTTCTCTTTTGAAAAGGGAGCCATAAACATGCTCTCAAAGCTTGTTAATGGTTGTAAAAATGTAACCACCTTAACAAGGGAGATAAGATCTACACATAATAATCGATCCCAATTTTTTTTTATAGAACCTATACTTAAAGAAAATGAACACCTAAAATAATGACCAAAAACCTTGATTAGAAGAGAAGCCCCATATTTATACATTTTCAATGTATTTCAAAATTGGGACTGTGGGTTGCAATTTGAAAAATTATAAATCAACCCTTCAAATCCACTAAGATGCTTCCATCTAGAAAATATTCCCTTGACATGCCTGAAATATTCATAAATTTTAAAGAAAATTATGGCTCTAAATGCCTCCATAAGGAATGATGAAGATTTCACAACAAACTATTTGATTTATTGAATGGAAATATTGGTGAACATGAGCTAGAAGGTGGAAATTCATGATGGAGGTCAAACAGACCAATTGTCATCATATGAAACTTCATGAATATGATCTTGACCATGAGATAGAGGGATAAAAGTTATTTGAGGATCAAAACAAACTTTTTCAATCTATACAGCCACTCAGAGATGCTTTGGACCACTTGCTTACATAACTAGAACCTCTTGGACAACTGCCCTTCCCTTTATACATGCCATGGAACATCCTAATCTTAAAATTATTTCCTAAGAATATTATATATGTATGGCCCTTTGAAATATCTTATTTTGAGTGGCCTAATTTGGATTTAAAATCTTGTAATTTATCTCCCATGGAGGAACTTGGATAAGCACAATAATGAAACAATGCAAAAGACTTAGGTCATTTTCAAAATTTCACATTTTTGGCTATAATTTGCCTTTTAATATTTTTTTATTTTTCATCTTTCATTTTTTAATGCATAAATGCATTATTTTTAACCTTTGACTAATTTGGGTAAATCTAGGACCCTCTCGTAAATTTATAATTTGCAATTTGTCAAGCTGCTATTAGTGGTGAAAGCTTAGCCAATTACCTACATTAGATCTTTGAATGTGTCATGCATGCCTATGTGACATCACCATGTCACTCTTTTCATTAACTTTAAATGTGGATCTTGGTCTACATGATGAATGTGAGCATGCCACCTAGCAACTCTATACGTTTTTGACATCCACTTAGCATCAACTTCTATTACAAGCTATCAGATCTCCATTAAGACCCCTCATGATCACACCATTTGGATAATTTGTGGGATTTATACATATTTCATAGTAAATCTTAGCTTAGACTAACATCCTTCCACTATGTGGTTTCTCCTTATTTGTCCCAAGTCTTTTCACCAATCATCTCTCATTTATGTCATCGATCTTAATTTATATGATCAAATGTGGATCATCGACCTAGATCGATAGGATAAAATGCTATTGGATATCTAATATGGATTAAATTTGACATTCATGTGCCTATTATTTGACATCCACATAATTGTTAGTAATGTTCATGTAACCATAAAATTTAAGCTTCAATGGATCATTACCTTTTATGACTTAAATTTGACATCCATGTACCTTTTATTTGACATCCATGTGAACATCTTTGATGTTCACATGACCATAAAATTTCATCCATAAATGAAGATTATCTATTGGATATTAAATTTGACATCCATTCAACCATCAAAAGACATTCACATGGATGTCACACTACTATCTACATTCATTGAGAGTTCAACACATGTCCTCTTCGCATTCCTCAAAAGGTTCCTTTGATTTTATTGACCCCTACACACCATGGGATCATTAGGTAGTCCACCAAGATGGTGAAACTTGTCACTCTCATGGGGATCCTATAAATTTTGACAATTTAACAATATTTACATGCTATTCGATCATCTTTCTTCACACCAATGCACACCATTTGATCATAATCCATCAACTCAAAAGTGATTGGCTCCAAATAAACAAAGAAAATCACCAAGTTTCAAGCTTGAGGCATTTATTCTATGTCTTTGTCTTTAGGGGGCATTTGTATTTGGATTTTTTATCTTCAATATCTCTCTTTTCAAATTTTTTGTCTTGGCACTTCTATCTTCGGCATCCCTATCTTCATAATTTTTGTCTCGACAATTCTATCTTTCTCTTCACTATCTTTGAAATCCTATCTTTGACATTTTTATCTTGTCAATTATATATTCATCATCCATGTCTTTAGAATTTTTTTCTTAGCACTTATATTTTCAGTATCCATGTCTTCAAAATTTTTATTTTAGCACTTATGCTCTCGATCCCTTTGTTTATCAAGATAATTATTTTAGACATTTTGTCTTGGATAACTTTTTTGAAGAATTGAACTCTCTTGGACACTTATACCATGGTAATCTAGTCTTCAATATTTTTTTCTTCATTAGGAAATTTTTTTTGTACATTTTGTCTAAAATAATTTCCTCGAAGAAATTAGGCTTTACACTTTTGTTGAAAAAATTGACTTTACACTTTTGCCAAAGAAATTGAATTTTCACATTTGCTGAAGAAATTGAACTTTTGTGGGGATTTTTGTGTGGAAAAAATGTCCAAAGGAAAAGTACCCTTCAAACTTTTTACTATGGACAAAATGTCTAAAAAAAATGGACCTATGAACTTTTTTCCATGGACAAAAAGTTCAAAACAAATAATTTTTTAGGAACACTTTCCCCAATACAAATGAATTTTATTAGACTTTTTGTAAAACACTTTGCCCAATGCAAATAATGTTTTGGGATTTTTTTCACAAAAATTCTTGAAGACTTATTTTCAACAGGAAAAATGTTCACACAAAAAGTTTAAAACAATTCTAAGGAATTTATACATACCAAGAAAAAAATAATTCAACACTTATCCAATTTAAGATGGGACTTGACCTTGGAGTGAACATTTGAAGACAAAAATTGGGATAAGGACTAGGATTTGATACTCAACTTGGGTTGGACTTAGGCATTAACACTTGACAAGGGCATAATTTTTTTAGTGAAATACCCCCTATGAGTGTGTAAAGGACCCTAGAATATAAGACCATATGCCAATCCATTGGGTCATAGATTCAAGACTTAAAATTTTACTAGCAATACTCATGAAGGCTCAACAAAATAAGGTAAATCATAAAAATAGATCAGGAGGATATAAAGATGAACACACAACAAAAATATAAATGGAAACTATACAAACAAGGCCCAAATTAGAGGGGAAATAAAGCAATAAAATAACAAAGGAAAAAACACTATACAATTATTTACATAGTTATAGATGGACTCAATCAAGGAAGTGTTTTAAATGTCTACCATTAACTAGTAGCTCCAATATTTCACCAGCCAAGTCTCTCAAGATGAAAGTTTGTTCCCCAATCCAATAGTCAATAGAATAGGGAACCATCCATAAGGTATCAAATTTTCCATGCTTACTTTTATCTTCATGTTTATTATCCAAAAGTATAACCAGATCAGCTACCTAGAAAGTTCTTGGAGTGACATTCCTATCAAATATCTTCTTCAAATTTTACTTGAACTTGAGGTGTCTTTCATGAGACTGTCTTCAAATTTCAATAAGCTCAATAATATAGTATATCCTACTTTCATAATGGTTGATCTACTCATCATCCTCTATTTGCTCCATGAGATGATAGGTGGAAAACTATAAATTCATAGGCAAAACTACATGAGCTCTATAGAGAAGATCAAAAGGGATTTTGCCTATAGCTCTCTTAGGTGTAATCCTATCAACCCATAAGAGAAACTTCAACTGTTCACCCCACTTCTTCTTGTTTGATTCTAAAGTTCATCTAATGTTTTTGAGAAAGTTTTTATTATTATATTCTACTTGCCCATTCCCTTAAGGGTTTTAATTATAAGCATAGGTCAACTCAATCTTATACTCTTTGCATAATTCCACTAAATGTTTGGCTTTGAAGTAGTAAGTTACAACTAGTATCCATATATGCCCAACACTTAATGAAACAACAATTCTTCCAATGAAATCCTTTCCGTATTATTTAGATTGGACTTCAATCATCATAGGATATAAGGGAAGATAACCTAAATATTTCATCCTCCCAATAAAGTGCTAACATTTATCACACTTTCTGACTATCTGAGCAACATATTTGAGCAATTATGGCCACCAATAACCAACTCTTAGAATTTTATGAGTTGTGACCTTAAGTGTAAAATGGCCACCACATACTCCACTATGGAATTATTTAATTAGGTCAGTAGTTTTTTCTTCTAGCATACATCTTAGGAGAATCCCATCTAAAGTCCTCCATGCTAGTCCATTTTTAGTCAAGAGGTATTTTTGGGGAACAAGATTGAAAGTTATCCTTTGATTCTTGTCCAAGTTAGATGACAACATAGATTTTTCATGTAATAAAAAATATCTCTATACCACAAAGACATGCTAAACTAACTTAAATAATCATCAACATTGAAATCAATAATGTTTACCTTGACAACATACAAATTGGTCTCAACCATAAACTTGGCTAGACCCATCCCTCTTACCAACTTGGTGGTTTGAATATCCATGTGATACTCTTGTAACTTGCTGACCCACCTACTTCTCTTTCTAGATACTTTAGTTTGAACCAAGATGTCCTTCACCATGGTATGCAATATATAATCAACAATATTTGAACTTAGAATATAAGGCCTAAATGTCTTGATAGCTTTCAAGAGAGTGAAAGCTTGTTTTTCCATAATGGTATAATTCAGCTTAGGACCTTGCATATATTTTCCAAATAAATATATAGTATACTCATGACCATATTTATTCTTATAAAATAGAATAAAAATAATAGTATTATATGATGTAGAAGATAATATCTAGAATGGCTTTATGTAATTAGTGCTAGGCAAGACATGAGTAGAGTTTAAATCTCCCTTGATGCCATTGAATGATTGCATGACATTCTCCTCCCATTTAATGATCTAGTCCTTTTTCAAAATGGGATTAATAGGTAGAGTAATATTTTCAAAATTGGACAAAAACCTCCTTAAACATTTAATTTATCCAAAGAAAGACTGAATTCCTTTCTTGGACTGTGGGATAGGCACTTTGTCAATGGCTTTAACCCTTTTAAGGTCAATCATGACACCATCCTCAAACACTATATATCTTAGCAACTTGTTGTTTTGTACTCCAAAGTGAAATTTCTTTGGATTAAGTCCAAACTCCCTACATTTGATCAACATTTTTTCCAAATGATAAAATGTTCTTCTTTAGTCTTGGAGTACATAGTAATGTCATCCTAATAAATAGCTATGAACTAGTTAATTATGCATACAAAAGTGATGTCCATAGCTCACTGGAATGTTTCACCAGCATTCATTAACTTGAAGGGTATCCTAATATATACACACATAACCCAAGGTGTAGTGAATGCAATCTTGGATCTCTCAATTTCCTTCACCACAACCTAGATGTATCTTGAAAATCCATCTAATGTGGATAACATCTTTGATCTAGTAAGACTTTATAGTAGGTTCTCCATATTAGGTAGGGGATAATTATATGTTAAAGAAGCCTTATTCAAATTTTGGAAATCCACACACAAGTGGATTCCACCATTTTTATTCCACATAGAGACTAAGTTCACCACCCATGATGAGTACCTAATGGGATGAATGATTCCACTATCCCTTAGGTTCTTTAGCTCATGCCCCATGTTGGTGGCCAAGATGGGGTTAATAGGTCTCTACTTCTACTTGAAAGGCTTGATATTAGGCCATACTGAGATGATGTGTTGAGACAAGTCCTCCCTCTTTGTTTTTAGCTTAGAATAAGACCATGTTAAACAATCTTGGTACTTTTTAATTAGCTGCATGTAAAATTGATTCTCAGTTTCAGTTAGGTGAGTACCCAGCTAAACCTTCCTTATATTCTCATGAGAACCCAAGTTTCATTTAGTCAAGTATTTTGAGATAAATGAGTCTCTTGATTTAATTCTATCAGCTCCATCAAAATATGATTCTAAACTTACCAGTCCTCTAGGGAGCATGCTTGTCTTCAATTAAACTATGTCCTTCCTAAACAAGGTTTCTTTCCTATCATAAACCTAAAAAATAGATTCTATGTCTTTCAGTTGATCATGGAACTCAGCTTCACAATTTAAAAACCTTTTAATCTACTCATCATCATCAAACACCTACCAATGATGAACATTATCTAAGATTGAAGGCCTAACAAACACCTCCTCCTGAAACTAATAATGAGGTCTCATATTCACAATATCAAACTGAGCACCTAACCCTGCAAGTCTATCTTATTCTTTATTAAAAATTATATCATGATAATAAATGTTGAATGTATCGAAAATTTTGAGAAAATCCCAAGTAACATTATAATATTATTTCAACCTTTTATTCTTGGTGGCATAAGCATTATGGACCTACTTAACCACTAGCTTAGAATCACCCTTGAAAATAAATTTTTGAATTCCATTTCATGGGCAATCTACAAGCCAAGCAAGATGGCCTCATACTCAGTAGTATTATTCATACACTCAAAGGAAAAATAAAAATAGAATAGAAAACATTTACCATTGGGGGCATATAATACAACCCTAGCTCCATTTATAATATTGAATAAAGCCCCATCAAAGGACACCTTCCAAACCACACTTTCTTTCTGAGGTTTAAGATCAAGATAAATAGGCTATTCACTAGTATAAACATTCCCAATAAAGTTTCCCAATTCAACATCTACGTATAATAATTCATTTATAGCATGTTTCATATCTTTAATTACATGTAGCATCTTTAACTCTCTATAAAATTTAACCATCTTAACCTCCAATAGAATAGTCCATAAGACAAGTCCATCTATACACTTCCACCTATGCTAGTAGCCCATTTAATTGACAACATCATCCCCCACTTAGGTGGGTAGTCCACAACTACCAAACCTATATTCAAATACTTTCCTAGATGCACTACAACTCTACCACCAACCCCTTGAATTTTCCAATAAATGGAACCTCTCGTGAGTCCATGGCATAACACTTATCAAAAGATGATGTATTCTTAGCTCAGATTTCATTTAGGACACCAAGGGGCATCACATTACAAGAGTCTCTAAAGTTAAACATATAATTTTGAACAATCATATAATTGATCAATAGGGTTGTGTAAAAAGGATCCACATTTTGTTGGCTTTTTACCAATGCAGTTCCCAAATAGACCTCTGGGGTGGGTTTAACAACCTCTTCTGATTATTCATCACTTTTTGTGGGTGTTTAGGGATACTCAATTTCATTCACAAATAACCTTTCAAAAAATTCCAAGTATTTAATTGCTCTCTTCCTATGTTTAGGTATTTTTAATAATTCAACAAGTGTCACAATGATTTTTAGTTGGCTCAATGCTTGGGACATATCACATTTGCTATATTAAGTAAGAGGAGTATGGGGTGGAAGGGTGACAACACCTCTAACTAGAATATAGTCACTTAAGGTCTAAAGTGGAGTAGGTTGGGATGGATTTAAATCTTTAATAACAACCTTCAAAGGTGTATTTTTTTAAAACTCATTATCACCCTTAGGGATACTAGATAATATGGGTACCCTGTTATTAGCTAGAACACCTCTATGCTTAGAAAATTGGGAAATGGGTATTGGCTTAGAAGCTTTATGGACTACTATAGTTTTATCAGCCTCTTTATTAGCATCCCCTACCTTTAAATTTTTAGGGGTAGTGTCTTGAAGAGCAGTAGCCTAATTTTTGCTTCTCAAGTGATACTCCTCTTGGCTAATTGTTACATTGAGTAGCATTTTCCTATCCTCAATTGATGGAATTCACCCATCATATTTATTAATCATCATAGAACATAAAAAATTGAAATCATGAATGGGAAATTCATATTTTGTGCCATATTAACATCATAATCAAAATTAGGATTTAGGATACTTACTTTTTCAACCACACTCCAAAATTGATCAATAGTAGTAACACTCAACAATTTTGAGGAGGTGGTCAACTTACTTTGGCGGATTTGAAAATTAAACATCAAAATATCATCACTAGATGATGAAAATTCAATTTCATCTACATATTCATCAATTGGTTAGTTGTACCCCATGGGGAATGTGGAATAAATCACTTATCACACCACTCAATGTCAATGCCATAATCTACAGCATTGACCTTGGTGTTTAAAGGATCAAACACTTCTTTTTTATCCCCTCTATTTTGATTTCTATTTGTTATTTCTTCACATGCAGGAATCTTCCCTCTATCATTATCTTGATGGTGGAAAGAAGACCTTCCTTGTGCTTGATTCAAATTTGGATACCTATATTGAGTGGTAGACACATGAGGTATCCCCTATTTAGCTTTAGCCAACTTGTATGACATTTATTTAATATCATAGGCCAAAGTTTTAACAATCTCCTCAAGATCAATAGTTTTTATGGACTATGTCATTTACATATTGACCAAGTTTACATCAGCCTAGTTATTCATAGGATTTACCATAACCTTTATGTTATTCTAAATTTTGATGGCCATATTTAATGTGAATCATAGGTTAGTAGGAGCCTTATCCCTTAAGTAGTACATATCCTTCTTATCAAAGGCATCACAATACTTTATCAAGCATGCTGTATCACTAGGCTTGATGTTTTTAGGTAGCCACATCATTGCTTTTTTGAACCATGTATTAAAGTCCTTCACACACTCATTAGGATTATTTTTTATGTTCTCAAACTCATCTAAAATAAGCCTTGGATCAAGTCTTTCACCATACTAAATTCTAAACATATTCCTCATTTCTTCCCATGAATCAATGCATCTAAAGGGAAGAGAGTTGAACAACTCACAACCATCTTCCTCTAGATTGTGCATAAACAAATTTATTCAAACATCCACATACTCAACCTCATAATCTTTAATGATATTTTGAAAATACCTTAGGTGTTGATCACCACTCACTACATTATTTCTTTGAATCTCTGCGAGGCATTTCTTAACTTCATTTGGGACTTCATTAGGATAGCTTACCATTTCATAAAAATTAATAGGTCTAAACTTTGGAAGATGGAATATAAGATAATCATTCTAATCTTGGTCCTTATGCCTCATGATTGGTTCAATAGTGGGTTCACAAATGATTGACAAATGGATATGAAGGGGTGAATGAGGTGGACTTGGTGGATCAAACCTAAGAGGGCATTCAACTAGTTGAGGAGATGGATAATACACATGACTATAGGTTTGAGAGTTGTTAGGAGAGATATAGTTGTACTTAACAATGAGAGGGTAAAAAAATATTTCAAGATTATCAAAATCTTGACAACCCTTAACAACTGGGATTCCCTTCAATAGGATTCCAAACTTGTCTCCCTCTTCTTTGAGGAATACTTAAGGGTGAGACACGTTTCTTTGATGGGTCACTTCTGAAAGATGATCTCAATCCTTCCATCTTTACAAATAAGAATATACTCAAAGCTAAAACTTTATATTTAGAACTGGCACTGGTCTTCCTTAAGACCAGGTGATAAAAATTAGAGTTGCCACTAGAATCACATTTCTAGGATATAAAAATTAACAAATTGATAATGATACATGATGACAACACTATTTTTGAATTTATTGATGAGATAAAAAGCAAATATACTATTTTTTTTAGAGTAATGTTTAAAAGGGAAAAAAAACACCTTCCAACATGCAATCTTAATAGTCTTTTACAATGAACATAGTAGAAGTCACACTCTCAAATATCTTAATCTTGGCACATCCCTAGTGGAGTGATGCAATGTTGATTTAAAAAAAGTTAAATTAGTGTAGTAACAATATATAACTTCACAAGATGAAACACTTATAGATCTCTAAAAGATTCCTTAGAAACATAAGTGACCATGACTTCAATTTGCTCCCTAGTGATGGTGTTAAAAGAGTGTTGGTTCCTAGTTTTACACCTTTTACACATGACCTTGCACACTTGAGAGAGGATGACAAGCTATGATGAAAAACCCACTAGTATTTTATTATAGTTGCAGAAGGGTTTGGCATCAAGATTAGATCAAATGTAAAAAAAGATTGAGACTCACCTATAAGGTGTATGGCTAGCTCCCTACTACTTTTAGCTCTAACTGAACCAAGGTGAGAGGACCTATGAGGTAGCTTGATCACATGAAGATATTTTGCAATTCAACCTCCATGGGGATTTTTAGCATAAGGAATGAATGTGACTAGGGCATAACTAAATTTTCACACTTCACCCATGAAGGGTTGTCGCACAAAATGCACAAATGATCTAACTCATATACAAGCTACTAAATATGGAAAAGAGATTTAAATCTTAATTTTCTAGAATATTCAACAATATGGGGTGAATAAAAGACTATAATTCTAGAGTTTAAAATAAAAACTGCAAATACATTTCAAATATGTAAGATCTTATGCATTTACAAAGAAAATAACACTTACAATACGTAAATGGTATATTTTTTTAGGGTAAGACAAGGTAGGATAAGTTAGATGATTAAAAATAGACGGTGGTGTGATGGTGGTTTCCAAACAATAGGGTATCTTTCAATATTTCATGACAATATTCCTTAGTAAAGATGAGGAAAAACTTCAAATGCAAGATAATGATAAATACCAAATCATCCTTGAGAGACTAGAACATAAACTAAAACTAATATTTCAAATGCTTTTCCTAATTAAATCCATAAACCTAGTGTGCCCTAACAATTTATTCAACAACCTATCCTAAAGTAATGTAGAAAGAGTATATAATCTAAAACTATGCTCAAAATGACAACCAATAGTGAACACAAACCCAAATGTCCAATCAACAATTCTTGAAAAACATGTCATTGTGATTCATCTAAAGGGAAATACAAAGAACCACAAGCATTTTCATTAACATAAAAATAAATATTACATACATCAGTATTTCAAAATGCTACCATCATGACAAACATGGTGCATTTGTTCTTTTTACAAGGGACACATAAACATGATCTCAAATATTACTAATGGCTATATAGCTACAACCACCTTGGCAAGGGAGACAAGATCTACACATAATAATTTATCCCATAAACATTTTTATATAACATAGACTTAGATAAAATGAATACCTAAAATAATGACCAACAACCTTGAATAGAGGAGAAGCTCAAGCTCCTTATTTATACATTTTCAATCCATTTCAAATCTGGGGTTTTGGGTCATAATTTGAAAAACAAAAAAGTAGCCCTTCAAATCCACCAAGATGCTTCTAGATATAAAATATTCCCTTACCATGCCTGAAATCTTCATCCATTTATAATAAAATCATGGCTTTAACTACCTCCACAAAGAATGATGAATATTTTGCAATAAACTATTTGATTTCTTAACTAGAAATCCTAGTGAACATGAGTTAGAAGGTGGAAATTTGTGATGGAGGCTGAAAAAACCATTTGTCTTCATATGAAAATTCCTAAAGATGCTCTTGACCATGAGATGGATGGATAAAAATCATTTGAGGAGCCAAACAAACTTTGTCACTCTATGTAACCACCCATATACGCTTTGGACCACTTGTTTACATAATTAGAATCTCCTATATAGCTTCCCTTCCCTTTATACACACCATGGAACATCTTGCTATTACAATTATTATATGGGAATATTCTAGATCCATGGCCCTTTGAATGATATCCTTTGGAGTGGCCCACTTTGGATTTGCAAGCCTACAATTTCTCTCCCATGGAGGAACTTGGATAAGCGTAGCAATGAAATAATTCAAAAGAATTAGGTCGTTTTAAAATTTTCACCCTTTTGGCTCTAACTTGCCTTTTCATAATTTGAAAATTTTCAACTTTCATTTTTAATGCATAAATGCATTACTTTTAACCTTTGACCTATTTGGGTAAATCTGGGACCCTCTCACAAATTTGTAAATTTCAAATTATCAAGTTGTTGTTAGTGGTAAAAGCTTAGCCAATTGCATACACAAGATTATTGAATGTGTCATGAATGTCTATGTGACATCACCATGTCATTCAATTCAATGACTTAAAATGTGGATCTTGGTTTGCATGATGAATGTGAGTGTGCCACATAGATTCTTTATGGATTCTTGACACACACTCAGCATCAAATTCTATTATGAGCCATTAGATATCTATTAAGACACCCTATTATCATGGAACTTGGATAATCTATATGTTCTCTACATCTTACAGAGTCAAACTTGGCTTAGATTAACATCCTTTTACCATGTGGTTGCTCCTTATTTGGCCCTAGTCTTGTGACCAGTCAGCTCTCATTTGTGATGTTGATCCTAATTTCATGATCAAATGTGGACCATCAATCTAGATCCATAATATAAAATGCCATTGGTTTTCTACTATGGATTAAATTTTATATTCACGTTCTTGTCATTTGATGTCTATGTGACTATCAATGAAGTTCATGTGACAATCAAATTTAAGATTCGATATATGATTTACTTTTATAACTTAAAATTTGACGTCCATGTGCCCATCATTTGACATTCATGTGAACATCTTTGATATTTTTGTGACATTTAAATTTAAGCCATAAATAGTAAGTATACATTGGAGCTTAATTTTGACATTTGCACTACCATCAAAAGATGTTCATGACCATCACATAACTGGTTCCATTCACTAAGAGTTTGACACATGTCCTCTTCACATTCCTCTAAAGTTTTCTTTGACTTTGTTGGCCCCTACATGCTATTATATCAGTGTACAATCTAATGAGATGGTGAAACTTGTCAGTCTTGTGGGGCTCCTATAAATTTTGACTATTCAACATTGTTCTTGTATCGTTCGATCAAATTTAAGCTTCAATGGATGATTGTCTTTTATAAATTAAATTTGACACCCATATGATTATCATTTGATGTCCATGTGAACATCTTTTAAATTCATGTGAATTTCAAATTTAAGCCATAAATGGCAAGTATACATAGGATCTTAACTTTGACATCCATGTGACCATCAAAAGACATCCACATGGTTATCACACTACTAGTTCCATTTACCAGAATTTTGACACATGTCCCCTTGACATTCCTTCAGAGGTTCTTTTGACTCTATTTACCCCTACACACTATTGGATCATTAGGAAGTCTACCAAGATGGGAATGTAGACACCTAAATCTAGCCATTGATAACCTACAATGAAACTTTTAACCAATTTCTACCCAAAATGCATAATTTGGCCTAAAAGAATTAAAACACATTAAAAAGCTTTGAAACGGATATATTAAAGTAGAAATTTTGGCTAGAGTATCCCTAAATGGGGTAATATATTTTATGGGCTAGCGAAATTTGATTAGATCATTCTGAATCGAAATACCAATTTTGCACCTAGGTGCTCTGGATTGATCTTTCCTATCAAATCTCTTGCACAAGACACATGCCTTTGTTATTTACTATTGATAATATAATAAATGGGATAATGGATCCAATACATCTGACATCACCTTCCAATTCTAATCTAGTCAAATTTTAGACCAATAATAAGGCACTCTGATCAATTTGATTAATTTGTACACAAAGGGTTTAAACATGCTTAAGAGATAATTAAACTAAATTATAGCCTAATCAAGAATTCCATGGAAACTTGTTGAATAATTTGTTTTGGAAATGAATATTGAATATCTACATCATCAGGGGAGTTCATTTCTTGGGAAGACATCCCCAGGCCATACATGCCACAAATATCAGGATTCATGCCCTCCATGCCTCTTAATTACCCCTTTTTCCAATGTCATGATGAGGATAATTATAAACTTAATTTCAAAAAATTGAATTAATCCTCAACCACACATATTCATCTTAGGATGGATGGTTTAGGTTGATTCTAATCAATCTCAAAAATCTATAAATAGGAGGCTTTACCACATGAATCAAAAAGCTTAATTTGTGCAAAGTTATAATACATGATTAGTTCCAAAAGCTTCATGCAAACTAGTGTTACCATGCCAAATTGATTCTAAGCCAAGCCAAGTGAAATAAAATGTGCTAAAGAGAGGTGGAGGATAGCCAAGCTTTCATTGACAAATACTTCATGAGCACAAACTAAGCAATCCAATCAAAGAATACTCTTGGAGAATCAAGGAAGGTATGGAATGTGTGTTTTCTTGCATTTTATTTATGCTTTGTTCATTTGTATTTATTCATTAAGATCACCCTAGCAACTAGGCATGAAGATGTTAGTTTAGTGTTTTTTTAATTTGATTTCATTCACTAACACAACACTAATCTCCTCTTCATAGTCAAATTCCTAGTTCACATAATGGCATGCTCAGTGGGACCTTCTTAGATTCAAAAAAATGATCATAAAGCTCTTTCAAGAAACCTACTAATATTTTCCTTGTATAATCTTGAATTAAGAAGCCAAAAAGAGTGAAAATTAGAGTAAAAACACATTTTTATAAGAGTCATGAGTTTGTTTTGGCACAGTCATGGTATTGTTGCTTTGAGTCATGAGATTGTCCTATAACTCATGATATTATGATAAGCTTCTTTTTTTTGTCTGACTAAATTTATCTTTCTGTGTAGGTCTAACAATACTGATAATATCTTAGTAGCATGATTGTTCTATAACTCACAGGGTTTCCAAAAGAATTCATGGTATTGTCTAATCACTATCAAGTTAAATGACAATACTGCTACTTTTAAAGTGGTAGGATTGTCCTGCAAGTAGTAGGATTGTCACTGTGAGTCATGGTATTGTAGTTTACAGAATAAGCCATTTTTGGGATATTTATTTGGGGTCATATGAACTCCATTTTTGATGATTTTTTTGTAAAAACCATGTGTTTTTTTTTGAATTTTCATAATATGTAATAAGTTTATCCTGAAGTTGTGTATTTTTTTCAAAAAACCTCACTTTACCCCAAGTAGTGGGATTGTGGCCCTAAGTGGTAGAATTATTGTTTGCAATACCGTAACTTTAACATTTGTAGGATTGTCCTACAAGTAGCAGTATTTTTGTTCAGAGTTATGGTATTATGACTAAATGGTTAGTGGTTAGTTACAATACCATAACTCTAAAATTTTCAAGAATATCCTGCAAGTAGCAATATTTCTCTATGGAGTAGCGGTATTGCACCACTATGACAACCTGAGAGCTCTTTTTTCTAAGTTCATTATTTAAAACCCTAAGTAGCTTCAAGGATAAAGGGCATACTAACATTTTTGTTCCAGGAACAAGTTTGAAATTTTCTACAAACATGTTTAGATCACCTTGTGCATGCTTTAAAATGGATTACGAACCTTGTTTTGGTGTTTAATGAATTATTTTGATGTTTATGGTGAATCTTTTCAAATTTTACAATTAAGAACAAGGGGCCAAAAGAACACCATCACAAATTTCCATTTGGGCTTAAAAAATGAACTCACATTTTCAAGCTTTTTCTATTCACTTCATTGTTTAAATTATATTTTCGTTTGGCAAAAAGAGGGGTGTTGTGTGTATGATCTTCCATTTTTCCCCTTTAGGGAACCATTAGAATTAAAAGTGCCATTCCTATTTCAAATTTCCTAGTCCAAGGCATAAAAAAAACATCATCTAAAGCACTCCCCAAAAACTCATCAAACTTTGGGTGACCTTAAAAATGATCCTAAAGTCTTTCTCTTTTGGTCTTTTATTTCACGTAAACTTGGCTTGCAAGGGGGCCTTAATTACCTCCCATGAGTTATTTAAGGAAGATTTGACCCAAGATTTCATATCCTAGCATTGAATTCACATACTCCTTTTGAGTTGTACATGGGATGTATTTGCATTTGGACATCACACTACACTAAGTGAACAATAAGATGTAGTGGTTGTAAAAATGACTAGATCTTTTATAACTAGCCAATACCATGATTACCCCATTTCCATGATTATCTTTTACATCATTTGACATGAAACTCATTGTGAAATTGATTCCCCTAGAAACATTCAAAAAATAAGATAGTCAACCCCACATTGCCATACTCTTTCTAGGATTTGGATGATTATACTTAGTGTATTTTTGGATCATTTTCTCATTTGGCATGTTTTGAGACTAAAACTTGTTTATTTATTTATAAACCATTTCAAAACCACTTTGTGTATACATCACTCTTTTGTCTAAAGAGGCATTATGCTAGTTATTTTACACCACACTTGCGCCTTGAAATTTTTGCTAAACTTGTTTATGTGTGTGTGTCATTTAAGTTGTGGAGGGTAGCGTTAAACTACCTAAATCATGTAAAAACATTTTAAGCCTTTTGAGTCTTTAAAACATAACATAGATCATATCATTCAAGTATGTTTATGCCATTAGGCTGCTCAATTTTTTTCAAGACTAGTTTACCTCGTATAAAAAACCCATTTATTTCAAACCATGTCATGTATACCATTTAGACCCTTGTCATGTGTCATCATGTTGTGTGATCTTAGCTAGCTTGTTTTGTCAAAATCATAGTTTTCAACATTGAGTTTTTAATTGAACTTGTCAAATTTGGATTCAAATGTTGATTGATTTATTTTTAGGCCTCAATTCATGGAGCTGATACAAAGATCTTTCTCTTTTGGGTTGCATAGCTTTGGCTAGTTGATTACCAAAATTTGAAAACTATTTGTGGTTTGATTGTTTAGAGCCTATCCTCATCATTATTTGTGATTTTATTTGGGAGAACACAACCTTTCTTCTAATATCCTTTTACCTCATTCCTTATGCCAACTGATCATGTTTATGTTTCGTTCTATGTTCCAAGTCAATGTCAAAGTCATTTCCAAACTTGTTATATTACATCAAATCATATAAGCCTTTTTTTCAAGTTTATATTTTGATGTTGTTTGGCCAAAATTCCTAGAGTATGCCTATTTATTTTTTCCTCTCTTTTGACTTTGTGTTTAAGTAAAAGATCTAGTAACTCAAATTTTCCCTTTCCTAGTTTAGACCTTGTTTGGAACACTTTGACCTAGACCTTTGACATGTCAATTTTTATTCAGATGCTTGACCTTTTATGCGAATGAAATTTTGACATTAGACATTTGATGTTAGACTATTTTATGCCAAGTCTTTTCATAAACCATTTTGGAGATACAACTCCATTTTTAGACCATATTGGAGATACAACTCTACTTTTTGACCAAGTTAGACCAAGCTTGAACCATTTGTCCTTTGGACATAGTTTTTAAGAGTTTGTAGAACTCTAAGCCTTTTATTTTATATCTTTCATCATTTACGTTGATATGTCTCACTACACTTATGGTAGAGTCATGTACAATCTAACTTATGATAGAATGGCCACATAAAATCCCACTAGGAACCCCTATAGAGAATGATTTTATAAGGAGTTTTATTATTCTCCCTCCAATACTCCATATGGGGAACATAGTCAAAATCCTCAAAATCCAAATGGAAACCTTGATTGGCATGAAGAGGCCTGTGAGGAGGACTATGAAGACCCAACTATAGATAATGTAATTTGGGATATGAATCCATACCCTTTTTTCAATAATTAGTACATGGAACATAGTCAAGAACTAACTTATGAGCCAACTCACAACTAGGATGATATGGTTTATGAGTAAGACTTGGATGCTTTGGCTTGTGTAAACAATCAAGTTGCATGAAATCCTTTTGTTATCTAGTCATCAACTACCCCTAACATTCCTTTGGATTATATGAGCTATCAAGATTTTCAATATTCAAAGAATACCATTACCATCCATAGACCTCATCCTTTGGATTATGCGAGCAATCAAGGTCTAAAACACCCCTTTATCATTATAAGACCTAGTACTTTGCCTTGTCTGAGCAATCAATCCCCACAATGCCTTATCATTACCATTTCAAGACTTCATCCTTTGGATCATGTGAGTAATCATGATACACAATGCCCTACCATTATGCAACCATAAGTCATTCCTCATCCAGTACTAATCCCATCCAAACCTCAATTGATCCAATAATTTGAAGACCAAGCTATGTTTAAAACTGGTATCTTCTAACTCATTGGAAATCAAGGCCAAAATAACCAACCAATCTAAGATGTTTTTTTTGAGCTAACCATTTATGATAAGTCAACCTATGATGAATCACCTATTGATCCTATACAAATTATCAAGGAGTCTCACTTTGATGATTTATTATTTTTCGAATCACTTCTTAATGATTATAACTACCTTTGGGCAAATCATTACCTTGACCATATGCCTATTTTTCAAGAGCCATCTATTGACAAACTAGTCCTTGAAGAGTTGTCTCTTGACCTTCTTCCCATCCTATAGAAGTCTCACTTTGATAAAATAGTCTTTGTGGAGCCCATAATGCCATTATATGTTATTACTTATCCAATACTAAACATTCAATAAGACATCATTGTAATAGGATACCCATTAGAATCTGAATCAACATCAATTTCAACATAAAATTTAGAGTCCCTTGAGTTAGAATCAGATTCAGAAGAATAATATGTTTGTGGTTATTACAAAATTGCTTACACATGTCTCATAGATCAATTTGAATACATTTTTGATCCTTTTATAGTTTTTGAGGAAGAGTACTTCAACTTTGACACAAGTTCTCCTAGTATCTTCTGTGAGGAATATGGTGCTAACAACTATTCCATTACCATTCTACATGCCATTACCATCAACCAAGATAGTCATGTTATTGACATTTTACCTCTCATAAGTGTCGAATGGGATTGATAGAATCACACTTTGTTGAAATACATCCATGGTGACATAGAAGTTGAAGAAGAGCAAGGAGGCCAAGACCACATTCATGTAGTAGAAGAACACTCTCCTAGTGAAACCTTTTTAGAGGCACTAGGGGACAATCAAAGTAAAAAATTAGCATCTTATATTGAAATTTTTATAAAAGAACTCAAATAAAATAAAGGTTAAAAACCAATGTTTATTAGTGAAACCCTCTCGGAGGCACTACGGGGAAATCAAGAAAACTTCATTGGTGAAAACCTCATTAAGTCACCAATAGCTAAGTACAAAAGTTCTTCACTACTTAATGAATATAAAATCAAAGATCAAATAAAAATAACTTCCAATATATAGCCTAATTAGATGGTAGCTACTTTCAAGATCAAAGAATAGAAAAATATGGTTGTCCTATTGAGAGAAAAAGTCTTCAGACCCACCATACCCAAAGTTATGTTGAATTTGGCAGTAACCACATTATGTGTGACTTAACATCCTAATCTTCATTTATTTCCCAACCATTCCACATTCCATTATGATATACCGTTCCATTTCATAGTCAAACCTGCCATCCATTATTTGTCCTTGTTTACCATCCATGGTTGAACTTTCCTTTGTAGAGGATACAAAGATACATTATCTTGATGTTTGAAGGAATGAGAATCAATGACCAATAAAGATCATAAAAGCATTCTTGACAACCAAATCTATTGTCGGTTCTTGATAGAGAAAATATTTAGATAAGGTGTGGGATAGAAATTAACATGATCAAGTATTTTTTTATGTCATTTGTTGATTAGGACATGCATATCCCCATTAGTAGGAACAATAGAATCAAAAACCACACCCAGGGCAAAAATGTGTACCATACCATTTCATGAACCGTACTATTTCATTTCCATACCATTGCCATTTTTACATATCCATTTACCATTATCACATATTCCTACTATTCACCCTATCACTTAGGGGAAAACCATCTTACCATTTTATCCATCTTATTATTCCATTCCTATCTAGACCAAAGCCTATTTTTACTCATCCTACCCAATCATGTCTTGATCTTAGTTACTTTGGTTCTTCCTACACTTTCTCTAAGAGGATTCCAATAAATTTTAAATAATCAATCTAATTTGTGTTTATAATGACAGTCTATGAAATTAGTGTGATAGTTGATCTGGTAAGATATCTTTCATCCTATCAAGTTCATTTATGTGAGCTTAATTATAAGCACCTATGGGAAAATTAGTGTCTCACCAATCTTGCTACTAATTATAACCACCTATGGGAAAATTAGTATCACTAACCTATGACATTATATCCTAGTTATAATAACCTATGGGAAAATTAATGGCAACACTTGTTTACCATGCATTATTGCATCACCTTGCCATTACTATTTTCATTTGACTAGCCATTTGCTAGATTTGAGAACTTATTGGGACCTAGTTGGTTTTTCCATACCTTTTGTATGGATGGAATTAATATGAATTGAGATCATTTTAGGACTATGTGGGTCATGCTAAATTTTTGTTGAGGTCATCACAGTCCCCCTTTCCATATGCTCTCACTATTTTGTGAGCAACCTAAGCCATACACTCTCACCATTTTGTGAGCAACCTAAGCCGTACACTCTCACTATTTTGTGAGCAAGTATATTGTCATTATTCAAAAAGTTAAGATACATTAAAATGCTAAAAATATTCATAACATTTCAAAAATCCAACAACATTTGACCTATCTAAGCCTAGTCAGTTATCATTGATCTGCCTTAAAGGGGCATGGTCATTGTTAAGATGCTTTCTTTTGCTTTTGTTTTCAAGATTTCTTATGTTTGTTTATTTCAAGTTGTTTATTTTTTTGTTTACTTTATTTTCTATTTGTTTGCTTTCAACATTGTTTCCTTGACTCAGTCTATATGTGTTCATTGGGTGATTCCTTGAAAACATTATTCTTGAGTCCATCCATATTCATATGTTAACATTATCATCATGGTTTTTATCATTGGTGTTTTATTTATGAGTGTTTATTGGATATCAAGAGTCAATCCTTATGCATTTTTGGGCCAAGTCTTCATGGTGCTCTATCATGAAGCTTACCACCACATGGTAAAACAATAATTAGCTTCAAGAAGGCCTATAATGAATGGATCCAAAAAAGTTTTATCCTTGGAACCTTGGAAAATCCTCCCACCCACCTTGATAAATATAACTCATTTGACCATTCTATTTGTATCATTGTTAATTAGGATGAGTATTTCCTCATTGGCAGATACAACTAAATCATTCTATTGATCAATCTCATTCCTCTATCCATCTCTTTCATCACTTTTTTCCCACTCTTATTTAATATATATTATAGGTTAGAACCTTGAGTTATGATTTCTAATCAGACCTAACTAGGGCACCATCATCTTTAGCCAATTTAGGTCCTCATAATGATTATAACCACCTATAAGCAAATCATTATTTTTATTTTTACTCTTGATTATAACCACATTTGGGAAAATTAGCATAATTTTTAAATCAATGCATGCATGCATTTTCTTATTTATATTAATCTCAACCATAGATTAATTCCACATTTTTTCTTATTTCTTTTTGAGGGACCATCCATCAACATATGTGATATCCACTCCCTCTAGGGGCCATCATCATAGGCTTCCCAAAATTATTTGGAGCTTTGTTTTTTAATCATAATCTTCTTGTTGGCATACAAACCATCTCTCATTATTTGAGAATAAATTATTTTGCCTATGATATACAATGCCTTTCCAAATAGGGGAAAACTAT
This sequence comes from Torreya grandis, assembly GCA_037957365.1. Taxonomy (NCBI): domain Eukaryota; kingdom Viridiplantae; phylum Streptophyta; class Pinopsida; order Cupressales; family Taxaceae; genus Torreya; species Torreya grandis. Next base: position 791,616 of record JARHVA010005356.1, on the reverse strand, counting down.
AGACACCTAAATATAGCCACCGATAACCTCCAATTAGGCTTTTGACCAATTTCTACCCAAAATGCTCAATTTGGCCAAAAAACACTAAAAATATTAAAAAGATTTGAAAATGATATATTTAGTTACCAATTCTGGATAGAGTATCCCTAAATGGGGTAATGCAATTTATGGGCCAGCTAACTTTGATCAGATCATTCCAAGTCAAAATGCCAATTTCACACATAGGTGATCTAGATTGCTCTTTCCTATCAAATATCTTGCACAAAACACATGCCTTTGTTATTTTCTATTGATAATATCCTAAATGGGATAATGGATCCAATGCATCTAACATCACCTTCTAGTTCTAATCCTGTCAAATTTTAGACCAATAACAAATCATTATGATCAATTTGATTAATTTATGCATACGGTGGTTAAACATGCTTAAGAGCTAATTAATCCAAATTAGAGCCTAATAAAGAATTCTATGGAAAATTATTGAATAATTTGTTTTGGAGATGAATGTTGAATATATACATCATCAGGTGACCTCATTTCTTAGGAAGACATCCCTAGGCCATAAATGCCACAAATATCAGGATTCATGCCCTCCATGCCTCATCAATAAATTCCATGCCTCTTAATTTCCCCTTTTTCCAATATCATGATGAGGATAATTATAAACTTAATTCCAAAAAATTGAATTAATCCTTAACCACACATCTTCATCTCAAGATGGATGGTTCAGGTTGATTTTGATCAATCTCAAAAATCTATAAATAGGAGGCCTTACCACATGAATCAAAAAGCTTAATTTTTGAAAAGTTATAATGCACAATTGGTTCCAAAATCTTCATGCAAACTAGTATTACCATCCCAAATTTATTCCAAGCCAAGCCAAGCCAAAGCCAAAGGTGCCAAGGAGAGGTGGAGGATAGACAATCTTCCATTGACAAAGACTTCATGAGAACAAACTAAGCAAGCCAATCGAAGAATACTCTTGGAGCATCAAGGAAGGTAAGGAATGTGTGTTTTCTTGAATTTTAGTTGTGCTTTATTCATTTGTCTTTCTTCACTAAGCTCACCCTAGTAACTATCCATGAATATGTTAGCTTAGTGTGTTTTTTATTTGATTTCATTCACTAACACAACACTAATCTCCTCTTCTTAGTCAAATTCCTAGTTCACATAATAGAATGCTTGGTGTGACCTTCCTAGCTTCACAGAAATGATCATGAAGCTTTTTCAAGTAACCTAAAAATATTTTCCTTGCATAATCTTGAAGTAAGAAGCCAAAAAGAGTGAAAATTGGAGTAAAACACATTTTTTTGGGAGTCACAGGTTTGTTCTGACATAGTTGTGGTATTGCTACTTTGAGTTGTAGGATTGTCCTACAATTCATGGTATTATGCTAAGCTTATTTTTTTTGTTGGACTAAATTTATCTTTTTATGTAGGTTTAACAATACCACTACTATCTTAGTAGTGAGATTGTTCTGCAACTCATGGGTTTACCAAAACAAATCATGGTATTGTCTAACCACTAACAGGTTAAATGAAAATACTACTATTTCTAAAGTGGTAGGATTGTCCTACAATTAGTGGGATTGTCACTATGAGTTGCAGTATTGTAGTGTGTAGAATATGCCATTTTCTAGAGCTTTATTTTGGGTTATATAGACTCCATTTTTGATGTTTTTTTTAAAGCCATGTGTTTTTTTTATATTTTCATAATATGTAATTATTTTAACCTAAAGTTGTGTATTTTTTAAAAAAAAACCTCATTTACCCCAATTAGTGAGATTGTGACCCTGAGTGGCATAATTATTGTTTGCAATATTGTAGCTTTAAAAGTTACAAGATTGTCCTGCAAGTAGTGGTATTGTCATTTAGAGTAATGGTATTATGACTAAATAGTTAGCACTTAGTTACAATACCACAACTCTTAAAGTTATAGGATTGTCTTGCAAGTAACATGATTTCTCTGTGGAGAAGTGGTATTATACTAGTATGACGACCCGAGAGCTCTTTTTTCTAGGTTCATTATTTCAAACCCAAAGTAGCTTCAAGGGTAAAGGACATACTAACATTTTTGTTACAGTACCAAGCTTGAAATTTTCTAAAAACATGTTTGGATCACCTTATGAATGCTTTAAAATAGATTAGGAACCTTGTTTTGGTGTTTAACAATTTTTTTTTGATGTTTATGGTGAATGTTTTCAAAGTTTGAAATTAAGACCAAGGGGTCAAAAGAACATCATCACACCTTTCCATTTGGGATTAAAATGAACTCACCTTTCCAAGTTTTTTCTATTCACTTAGTTGTTTAAATTAGAATTTTTGTTGGAAAAAAGAGGGGTGTCACATGTATTCTCTTCAAATTTTCCCCTTTAGGGAACCCTTAGAATCAAAAGTTCCATTCCTATTACAAATTAACTAGTCTAAGGCATAGAAATAATGTCATCTAAACCACTCCCCCAAAACTCATCAAAGTTTATGTGACCTTGAAAATGACCCTAAACTCTTTTAATTTTAGGTTTTTATTTCATGTAAACTTGGTTTGTGAGGGGGAATTCATTAACTCCCTCAAGATATTTAGGAAAGCTTTGACTTGGGGTTTCATCGCCCAACATTGACTTCACTTACTCCTTCTGAGTTACACATGGGACTTATCTACATTTAGACATCGCACTACACTGAGTGAATATTAGGATGTAGTGGTTGTAAAAAGGACTAGACCTTTTTATAACCAGCCAATGCCATGGTCACCTAATTTCCATGCTTGTCTTTTTCGTCATTTGATATGAAAGTCATTATGTAATTGATTCCCCTAGAAACATTCAAAAAACTTGATAGTTAGTCAACCCCACATTGCCATACCCTTGCTAGGATTTAGATGATTATAGTTAGTGTATTTTTGGATCATTTTCTCATTTGGTATGTTTTGAGACTAAAAGTTATTTGTTTGTTTATAAACCATGTCTAAACTAGTTTTTTTATATGTCTCTCTTTTTTCTAAAGAGACATTATGTTGGTGATTTTACACCATACTTGTGACTTGAAATTTTTGCTAAACTTGTTTGTGTATGTGTCATTTGAGTTACAAAGGATAGCATTATGCTACCTAAATCATGTCAAAACATTTTAACCCTTTTGAGTTTTGAAACATAACATAGATCACATCATTCAAGCATGCTTACAGTATTAGGTTGCTCAATTTGCTTCAAGGTTACATATCTTTGGCTAGTTGATTACCAAAATTTGAAAACTATTGGTGGTTTTTTTGTTCAGAGCCTATCCTCATCATTATTTGTGCCTTTATTTGGGAGAACACAAATTTTCTTCAAAAACCTTTTTACCTCATGCCTTATGCCAACTGATCATGTTTATGTTTGATTCCATGTGCCAAGTCTATGCCAAAGTTATTTCCAAACTTGTTAGATTAAATCAAATCACATCAGCCTTTGTTTCAAGTCTAAATTTTGATGTCATTTGGCTAAAAGTCATAGTGTATGCATGTTTGTTTGAGCCTATCTTTTGACTCTGTGTTTGGATAAAAGACCTAGTAACTCAACTTTTTACTTTCTTAGTTTAGACCTTGTTCAGAACACTTTGACCTAGACCTTTGACATGTCAATTTTTATTTAGATGCTTGACCTTTTATGTGTATGACATTTTGACATTTGACATTTGATGTTAGACTATTTTTAGACCACATTGGAGATAAAACTCCAATTTTTGACAAAGTTAGACCAAGCTTGAACCATTTGTCCTTTGGACATCATTTTTAAGAGTTTGTAGAACTCTAAGCCTTTTATTTTAGAGCTTTCATCATTTACATAGATATGTCTCACTACACTTATGGTAGAGTCATGTACAATCTAACTTATGATAGAATGGCCACACAAAATCCCACTAGGAACCCCTATAGAGAAAGATTTTCTAAGGATTTTTAGTATCCTCCCTATAATACTCCATATGCGAAAAGTAATCAAAATCCAAAAAATCCATATTGAAACCTTGATTGGCATGAAGAGGCTTGTGAGGAGGAATTTTAAGACCCAAATATAAAGAATGTTGTTTGGGATATGAATCCATACCATCTTTGTAATAATTATTACATGAAACATAGTCAAGAACTAGCTTATGAGCCAACTCACAACTAGGATGATATTATTTATGAGGAAGTCTTAAATGCTTTAGCTTGTGTACATAATAAATTTTCATGATGTCATTTTCTTATCCAATCATAGACTACCCCCAACTCTCCTTTGGATTATATGAGCTATCAAGCTCTACAATATCCAAGGAATACCATTACCATTCCTAGACCTCATCCTTTGGCTTGTGCAAGCAATCAAGCTCCATAATGCACCTTCATCATTCTAAGACCTAGTACTTTGGCTTGTGTGAGAAATCAAGCCCCATAACACCCTATCATTACTATTTGAGGACTTGATCATTTGGCTCATGTGAGAAATCATGCTCTAAAATGCCTTACCATTATCCAACCATAAGGCACTCCTCATCTAGTACCAATCCCATTGAAACCTCAACCGATCCAATCATTTGAAGACCAAGCTATGTTTAAAACTAGTATCTTCCAACTAATTAGAAATGAAGGCCAAAATAACTAACCAATCTAAGATGTTTTTGTTGAACCAACCATTTGTGATAATTTAACCTATGATGAATCTCTATTGATCCTATACCAATTGTCGAGGAGTCTCACTCTGACAAGCCAGTGTTTACTGAATCACTTCTTAATGATTATAAATTCATTTGGGTAAATCAATACCTTGATCATATGCCTATTTTTCAAGAGCCACATATTGACAAACTAGTCTTTAAGGAGTTATCTCTTGACTTTTTTCCCATCTTAGAGAAGTCTCACTTTGATAAACCAATCTTAGTGGAGCCTATCATTCCATTATAGGTTGTTACTTATCTAATAGTAATCATCCAATAAGACATAATTGTAATAGAGTACCCATTAGAATTTGAATCAATATTAGTCTCAACATTGAATTTAGAGTCCCTTGAGGTGGAGTTAGATTTATAAGAAGAGTAGGTTCATGGTTATTATAACATTGGTTATGCATGAATTGAAAATCAATTTGAATACATTTGTGATCCTTCTATGGTTTTTGAGGAAGATTACTTCAGCTTCAACACAAGTTCTCCTAGTATCTTCTACAAGGATTATGATGCTAACACCCATTTTAGTACCATTCCACATGCCATTACCACCAAAAAAGATATCCATATTAGTGACATTCTATCTCCCACAAGTGTCAATTGGGATTGATATAATCACACTTTGTTAAACTACATCTATAACAACATAGTAGTTGAAGAAGAACAAGGAGGCCAAGAACACACTCATGTAACAAAAGAGCACTTTCATAGTGAAACCTTTTCAAAGGCACTAGGGGACAATCAAAGTTAGAACTCAACATCTTCTAGTGAATTTTTTTCAAAAGTGCTCAAATAAAATTAATTTAAAAAGCCAATGTCCATTAGTGAAACCTTCTCAGAGGTGCTACAAGATAATAAAGACAATTTTATTAATGAAAACCTCATTAAGGCACCAATAGCTGAGTATAAAATTTATTAACTACTTGATGGAGACAAAATCAAATATCAAATCAAAATAGATTCCAATCTATAGCCTAATCAAATCGTAGCTACTCTCAAGATCAAATAACAAAAAAATCTAGTGATCTTATTGAGGGAAAAAGTTTTCAGCCCCACCATAACCAAAGTTATGTTAAATTTGACATCAATAATAATACATGTGACTGAACATCCTGATATTTATTTTTTTCCAAACCATTCCACATTCCATTATCAACTACCATTCTATTTCACAGTCAAACCTATCATCCATTATTCCTTGTTTACCATCCATGGTTGTACTTTCCTTTTTAGAGGCTACAAAGATACCTTGTCTCAATGTTTGAAGGAATCAAAATCAATGACCAATGAAGATCAAAAAATCATTCTTGATAACCAAATTTGCATCCAATTCTTGATAGAAAAACTATTTAGTTGAGGTGTGGGATAGAAATTAACATGATTGAGTATTCTATTTGTGTCATTTATTGATTAGGATGTGCATCTCCCCATCAATAGGAACAATAGAATAAAAAACCATACCATTTCATGTAGCATACCATTTCATTACCATGTTATTACAATTGTTACATATCCATTTGTCATTGCCACATATTCCTTCCATTTAACCTATCACTTTGGGGCAAACCCTCTTACCATTTTATCCATCCTATCATTCGATCCCTATCTAGACCAAAGCTTATTTTTACTCATCCTATCAAATCCTATTTTGATCTTGGTTACTTTGGTTCTTCCTACACTTTTTGTGAGAGGATTCCAATCAAGTTTGAACAATCAATCTAATTTGTGTTTATAATGATAGTCTATGAAATTAGTGTGACAGTTGATCTGGTAAGATATCTTTCATCCTATCAAGCTTGTTTATGCGAGCTTGATTATAACTACCTCTGGGCAAATTAGTGTCTAACCAATATTGCTACTAATTATAACTACCTATGGGAAAATTAGTATAATTGACACATGCCATTATATCCTAGTTATAACCACATATGGGAAAATTAGGGGTAACACTTATTTATCATGAATTTTTGCATCAGCTTGCCATTATTATTTTCATTTGATTAGTTGTTTTCCAGATTTGAGAACTTGTTGGGACCTAGATGGTTTTTCCCTAACTTTTGTATGGATGGAATTACTATTATTTGAGGTCATTTTAGGACTATGTAGGTCATGCTCAATTTTTGTTAAGGTCATCTTAGTCCCCCTTTCCATAAGCTCTCACCATTTTGTGAGCAACCTAAGCCATATGGTCTCACCATTTTGTGAGCAACCTAAGCCAAACACTCTCACCATTTTATGATAAGGTATCTTGTCATTCTATAGCAAGTTATGATACCTCAAAATTCCAAAAACATTCATAACATTTCAAAAATACAAAAAACATTTGTCCTATCTAATCCTAGTTAGTTATCATCGATCTACCTTACTGGGGCATGGTCATTGTTAGGATGCTTTCTTTTGATTTTATTTTTAGGCTTTTTGTTTGTTTATTTATTTTAAGTTCTTTTTTGCTTATTTGTTTTTTGTTTGTTTATTTGTTCACTTTCTTGTTTGTTTGCTTTTAGCACTATTGCCTTGACTCAGTCTATATGTGTTCATTGGGTGATTCCTAGAAAACATTATTTTTGAGTCCATACATATTCATATGTTAACATTATCATCATTGTTTTTATCATTGGTGTTTTTTTGAGTGTTTATTGGATATCAGGAGTCAATCCTTATGAATTTTTTGTCCAAGTATTCATGGTGTTCTATCATGAACCCTAACATCACATGCTATAGAAAAAAATAGCTTCAAGAAGGTCTACAATCAATGGAACTACAAAAAATTTCTCCTTGGCACCTTGGCAAATCCTCCCACCCACCTTGATTAATATAACTCATTTTACCATTCTAGTTGTATCATTGTTAATGAGGATGAGCATCTCCTCATTAACAGGTAAAACTAAATCATTCTATTGATCAATATCATTCCTATATCTATATTTTTTATCACTTTGTGCCCACTCAACTTTAATATATATTATAGGTTATATCCTTGAGTTATGCTTGCTAATAGCCCTAACTAGGGCACCATCATCTTTAGCCAATTCATGTCCTCATAATGATTATAACCACCTATGGGAAAATCATTATTTTGACTTTTATTATTGATTATAACCACCTTTGGGAAAATCAACATCCTTTTTAAATCAATGCATGCAGGTATTTTCCCATTTGGATTAATCTCAACCACATGTTAATTCTACATTTTTTCTTGTTTCTTTTCAAGGGACCATCCATCAACATATGTGATAGCCACTCCCTCAATGGGGTATCATCATCGGCTTCCCAAAATCATTTGGAGCTTTGTTTTTTAATCATCATCTTCTTGTGGCATACAAACCATCTCTCATTATTTGAGAATACAATGTTTTACCTATGATTTGTAACACCTTCCCAAATAAGGGTAAACTTTAGACACGTAAATTTGGCACTGATAACCTACAACCAGGCTTTTCACCAATTTCTACCCAAAATGCATAATTTAGCCTAAAAACACTAAAACATATTAAAAATATTTGAAACTAATATATTGAAGTATTAATTTTGGATAGAGTATCCCTAAATGGGGCAATGCAATTTATGGGCTAGCTAACTTTGATTAGGTCATTCTGAATCAAAATGCTAATTTTGTACCTAGGTGCTTTGGATTGCTCTTTCCTATCAAATCTCTTAGACAAGACACATGCCTTTGTTATTTTCTATTGATAATATCCTAAATGGGATAATGGATCCAATGCATCTGACATTGCTTTCTAGTTCTAATCTAGTCAAATTTTGGACCAATAACAAGGCATTCTAATCAATTTGAGTAATTTGTACATAAAGTGCTTAAACATGTTTAAGAGGTAATTAAACCAAATTAGAGGATAATCAAGAATTCCATGAAAAATTGTTGACTGATTTGTTTTGGAAATGAATATTGAGTAACTACATCATCAAGTGACCTCATTTCTTGTGAAGACATCCCTAGGCCATAAATGCCACAAATATCAGGATCCATGCCCTCCATGCCTCATCAATACCCTCCATGCCTCTTAATTTCTAATTTTTCCAATGTCATGATGAGGATAACTATAAACTTAATTCCAAAAATTGAAATAATCCTCAACCACACATCTTCATCTTAAGATGTATGGTTTAGGTTGATTATGATCATCTCAAAAATCTATAAATAGGAGGCCTTACCACATGAATCAAAAAACTTAATTTGTGCAAAGTTATAATGAAGGATTGGTTCCAAAATATTCATTCCAACTAATCTTACCATGCCAAATTGATTCCAATACAAGCCAAGCCAAAGCCAAAGGTGCCAAGGAGAATTGGAAGATAGCCAAGCTTCCATAAACAAAGACTTTATGAGCACAAACTAAGCAAGCCAATTGAAGAATAATCTTGGAGCATCAAGGAAGGTAAGGAATATTTATTTTATTGAATTTTAGTTGTGCTTTGTTCATTTATTTTTCTTCACTAATTTCACCCTAGTAACTAGGCATGAGGATGTTAGTTTAGTTCATTTTTGATTTGATCTCATTCACTAACACAACACTAATCTCCTCTTCTTAGTCAAATTCCTAGTTCATAGGTGACACTTGTCACTCTCATGGAGATCTTATAAATTTTGACTATTCAATATTATTCATGTGTTGTTTGATCATATTCCTCCACACTAATGTGTGTCACTCGATTATGATCTGCTAGCTTAGATATTATTGGCTTCAAATAAATAAGAAAAATCACCAAGTTTCAAGCTTAGGGCATTTGTTCTGGTCTATATCTTTGGTTTTTTTGTCTTTGGCATCTATGTTTTTGGCATTTTTATCTCAACACTTCTATATTTAGCCTCCCTATATTCATCATTTTTATCTCAACACTTATATCTCTGTCATCCCTATCTTTGACATTTTTGTCTCAACACTTCTATCTTTGACATCCCTATCTTTAACATTTTTGTCTCAGCACTCTTTTATTTGACATACCTATCTTTGTCATTTTTGTCTTTACACTTTTGCTCTTAGGTCCTTTGTTTATCAAGACATTTATTTCATTCATTTTATCCAGATAATTTTTCCAAAGAATTGAACTCTCTCAGACACTTCTACTATAGTAATTTGGTCTTCAACATTTTTGTCTTCATCGAGAAATTTTTTTTAGACATTTTGTATAAAATAATTTCCACAAAGAAACTTGGTTTTACACTTTTGCTAAAGAAATTGAGTTTACACTTTTGTCAAATAAATTGACTTTTCATTTTTTCCAAAGAAATTAAACTTTTGTTAGGCTTTTTGTGCAGGCAAAATGCCCAAAGGAAAAGTACCCATAAATATTTGTTTTGTGGATAAAAAGTTTGAAACAAATGGACCTGCAAACTTTTTCCATAGTTAAAAAGTCCAAAATAAATGGACCTATGGACTTTTTTCCACAGATAAAAAATTTAAAACAAATAAGTTTTTTAGAACACTTTTCCTAATGCAAATGAATTTTATTAGAGTTTTTTAAAACACGTTGCTTGACATAAATAAGTCTTCAAGATTTTTGTCATGATATAAATCCCAAAGACTTATTTGCATTGGGCAAGTGTTCGCACAAAAAGTCCAATTTTTTTTTAAGGGCTTTATACACACTAAGAAAAGACCAATTAAACACTTAGATAAAAAATTGAAGACTTATTTACATTGGGCAAGTGTTTGTACAAAAAGTTGACATTTTTTTAAAGGGCTTTATACACACTAAGAAAAGACCAATTTAACACTTAGATGATTTAACATGGGACTTGACCTTGGATTGAACATTTAAAGATAGAAATTGAGATAATGACTTAGGCTTTAATCCTTGACTTGGGCTAGATTTAGGCATTAACACTTGACAAGGGACCAATTAATTTAGTACAATTTTGGGAACTAACATGATGATTCAAGGAGATTAACCATTTATATACCTACTATAGCCTATTTTTTTGACTTCCCATTACCATTTCCAAGGATATAATGTTCTATTTTATACCTTACTTATCTTATAGTTTTAAATGAATATGATGTGCATCTCTTTATGTTTTATGACTAAAACTAATATTTTATAAATAAATATAACATAATGTACTTTTATTATCATTTTGGATTTACTATTAATTTAGTATGTTTAGATAGAAGGGATAAATCATAAGCTACAAGGGAGACAATAAACCTTTATAAATTGGGTAGGTTAGCCCATATAAACTGGGTATATCAACCCATATCAAATGTAAAAGTTGACTATTTTAACCCAATAACAACTATGAAATTGATCATTTCAAGCCATAGAAACTACTAATAGATCCCATATAAACTAGAGATACACTTACAAAATCATACAAACCGTTGATGGATCATATAAAAACTAGAGATACACTTGGAAAATGGTATAATTATTGATGAATCTTGTACCAACTAAAGTCATAGTTGGATCAACATGTAGAAATTACATGACAATTACCTATAGCATAACCATAATAGTTATACCTAGTGAGATGTGGTAGTTAGTTGAACATGAATATGGTTCCTATGATTTATAAATATTAGATAAGATTATAAATAAACAATTATTAATTGTTAATCTATGGACCATGATTCCATTTTATTTTAATCACGTAACTGCATGATCTATTCTATAATAAACCAGACTAGTTTGTCATGTAGCATGAATATGTTGTATCCATAAATTATCTTATAAATATATATGTAATAATAAACTCACATCCTATATTTAATATATGATGGTAAAACTTAGGAGTAATGATTTTTTTTATATTTAAGCATATAAAAGTTAGAGAGTACATTATGAATCTTTTTTAATATTTTACTATAGCAATACTAACATTGGTACAAGATCCTTTAAGGAAAGATTAATTGGTTTGATTTAATTATTTATTTTAAAAGGAAGCATTAGAACTCAAATCTAATTGAGGAGGACCACTTCACAAGGAATTTTGTTAAATATATTGATACACTAATATTAGATATTATTTTTATTATGTGAATAGTATAGTCTCTTTTTGAAGTTTATGTGTGTGTGTGTGTGTTAAATTTATTAAGCTTAATTAAAGTAAAGGTATTGGTTACTTGTATGAATGTAATTATTTTTGTTTAGGAAGCTTCCAACCTATAAAACACCAAGTTAATTTTTATTCTAGAATGTGTGATTTCATTTCTAGCAAATGTGATTTATTTTTCAGCACTTTACTTTCATGAAATTTACTTTACACAAGATTGTTTCATAGATAACTAGTTTTTCATATATATTGTTGATGTGTTACTAGGTATATAGACCCTAGGTTGACAATTAGTGAAAGTACCATAATTGATAAACCACATGGCTGCCCCATGGAATACCTCTACCCAATTGAACACAAGTGATTGGATATCATGTATTTAACTATGTAGTTGATTTTTATTGTCACTAAGTTTCATCATCAATATATTCATACACGTGTGCAATTATTAAGTTAGTTTTCCATTGGGTTTTATCTTTAACTTAGGATTGATAACTCAAATGATTTTTTTTTTAAATGTCCTTTTCTCTTTTTTATTATCTTTTTAATATGGTTTAAATAAGGAAGAATTAGGTATTAATTTTCTAATTTTTATATGTTTAGCTTCAAAAAATATACATTTAGCTCCAATATGGGCCTTGATCCATTACCATATATGCATCTATAGCCTCAATGGATATTACTTGAATAAACCTCATAAATAATTTTTTTTTTCTCTAGCTTTGAGAGTACCATTTTTAAAAAAAAAATTCTGATTGGGTTGGGAACAAATATAGCCATGTTATGGGATATATCTTAAAAATTTACATGAGAAATAATTCCTTTATTAATGGATTTTACAGAGATAAAATTATTATGTTTTAAGTGTAAGGGTGATTTTTCCTAATAAAAAACTAATATTAATCCACCCAATAATAATAAACTACAGATTCAAATCACTATAAAAATAGGAAACATTCAAACACAAATAGTAAAGTATTTTAAAATTTTAATCAATCTATCTAAATTTCAAACACCTTTCCATGGTCATAGTTTGGGTCAGCCAATTTATTGATAGTAAAATCTCACTATGTAAAATATAAATCCAATAATGTATATAAATATAAGCCATTGGCATAAGTTTATAATTTTTATTTCTTGAATAAGACTTATTAACTACCATGAAATATTGAATTCAAAGAGTAAGCTAAGAATTGTATACTAGTACTAAAAAAATCTGTCTAATAAATATAATTAACTTAAAGAATGAAACTATTCTAAGCTATTTCTAAACTCACCCACTTTTAAAAAATACCCATAGTAATTTATAAATGGATGATGAAGGGGAAGCCAATAAGTAATCCTTCAAGTACAATCCATTCATTAGTAGTGACAAGTCATTACCTTACAAATATTTTCATATGAATGTATTTTTTCTATTTTACCATATATTTTTTAAAACATTAATTGTGAATCATAAATGTTATTATGTATTATATAGGTGGAAAATTATAAATGTCATAATGCTAAACATATACACTGATTATCAATGAGATGTGGGTGAGTTGGTAAAAAAACTTGGTTGCTACAAGTACCACCTAGGTTCAAATCTCATATGGTATTATAGGTTGGTTGTGACCTATCATTTGTATTAGGCTAGTTATGGTCATTGATGGTATTCTTAAGTCAGTTATGACCATTTGTTTGTTTTCTTAGGTTGGTTGTGGCTATTGTAGGTAATTTTGGTACTTGTGTACTTGGGTATCTAGGCCCCCGATTATGTCCCAAACTATTTAGAGATCTATTAAAAATCATATCTATCTAAAAAAAGATATACATTGATTAACTATTATGATTTTGAAAAATTACTAAATATAGAAAAAAAAATTTGAGGGGGGGACTACAAAGAAATATAGTTAGCTCAAATACTAATATATATTTTATATTTTTACTATTTTAATGTGAAAATAAGAATAAGAGATGGTTATGCAATGCCAGTATTAGAATTAAGAAAAAAAATATTGGCAAACAATAGGTGGGAAAAGATAGATAAAGTATGAATATGGAAATGTAAGAAAAAAAATCAAAATCATAAGCATAATATCTTTGTAAACAAGATCATAGTTGGAAAATAGTGATGTAATACACATGAGTCTATTAATGTAGACTTATCTAGGTTTACTGTGCACTCAAATTGATTTCTACACCTATTGCATGTGTAGATGATGAGAAATTTGATATATCACACTTAGGTTTTTTTTTTTTTTATAGATGTATTTATGTCTTATATTCTATTCAAAATCCTTAAGGAACTTTTATATCTTTAAATATTACAAGAAAATATGGGAGTCTAATGGAATGAGTTAACATCAATCACCCCTTTGATGGTTGATTACTATCTATGTATCCAACACTCCAATGATGGAAATTTATACCATATAGTTTTCTCACCTAAAGTGAATGTGAAATTATGATCCTTTTGTCTATGTATATTCAAATATAATATGAATATGATTCTTGATAATGATAGCTATTGAATTAACTTATAGGGATATTGACTAGGCTTATATTGCTCTTTGTGAATATTAAATAATTTGGGCATAGGGACTATTTGATCAATGTGTATAAATTTAAAAAAATGGGCCAAGTAAATCATAAGTGCCTTAATTAATTACTCTTGATATGTACTTATAGGTGAATCTTTTGAAAAATTCCTTTAACTAATCTTATGAATGTGTACACAGGCCTAGAAGATTGAAATTAAATTTAGAAACTAGTTGTTATTTTTGCATGAGGTACAGGTGAACTAAGTGGATAGTGCTAAATTATATCCTTGCGTACATAGAGAATAACTTTTAAGAAATGTTAAGACCTGGGTTTATATCTAAAGACAATGTGATGGTATTTTTAGACAACTTGAGCATTTTACATTTGAAAAGTTATGTTAATGTTAATGGAAAATAAAGGGTCAATCTGACATATGTACAAATAGCTTCAAATAATTGAAAATAATATTGATGTAAGTCATGTGGTTATGCATATTAAAATAATTAGCATTGTCAAGTACTTTTGACCAAAGTTATTACTTTACATTCACCATGTCTTTATTTTAGTAATGAAGTCTCTAGAGTAAAGGAGAAAGATTTGAACTTGAGTTTGTAAAAAAAATATCTTTGAGTATAAAATTCAATTACGTAGGGAACATTAATTTATAATACCCTAAAATAACTCATAAAGTATTCATTTTTTCATTTTAAATTTGAAAATCTTAACTTATATCCCTCATCCCGATAAGTTTCCTTGTCTCACTCACAATTTCTCCATATAGAAAAAATGATGAAGCTAATGCTGAACTACAAAATGATGGTTGAGAGCATATACCTATGGAAATTGATCCTCCTACTCATGGAGGATGGGGAGATAAGCCACAAGATCCAACTTCTCTACTACCTCTGCTAGCCATCATGTTTTCTATAGGTTTCCTTTTCCTGAGGATTGTTTATCCTTAGTTTGACTTTGTTCATGTGGTGTGAATTTTCCACCTATTTTTTGTATGATTAGCATTTTAATTTATTACTTGTTTATATTCACACACACACACACACACACACACACACACACACACACACACACACACACACACACACACACACACACACACACACACACACACACACACACACACACACACACACACACACACACACACACCCACACACACACACACACACACACACACACTATCTTTAATAAAAAATATTAAATAGAGATTTTAAAAATTGAAAAGAGAATAAGGGAGGAGTACACCTATATATAGGTGAAACCATATTACCGTGTATCTTATAATTGATAATGGATAACCATGCCCCCTTATTAAAACATTTATAGAATTTATTTTTTTATGTTGAAGTGATTTTGAATAGTTGAAAGTGATCAAGTCTTAAATTTAAAAATAAATAATCAAGCCCACTAGATGGAAAAATATACTATTATAACTCTAAAGAATGAATATTAGTACCTAATGTACTAACCCCAAAAAGGTGAAACCATGATAGATTCTATAGAAAGGATGCCAAGACTGTTGAGTGTCACTAGACTCAAACATATATCAACGCACAGATTTGAATCACAATGCTAAAAATAGGCTTAAAGTTTATACTTAGATTATTGAAAGGGAATGGATGTAATTCATGTCCTCATAATGACTATATTTCTCATGAAATTTAATCTGATATGAATATTTTTCCTTTGAATTTCCATGTTTTTATCTTTTAAACTTTGAAAAATTTGAAAATTTGAATCTTTGAATGAGCTTGAAAAATAATGAGTATCATTCTCCCTCAGAATATGTGCCAATGATATAGAATATTATGCATCTATATTCTCAATTGTAATTGTATTTGAAAAATGCAAATTTTCTCTTATCACTATTTTTTCACATGCATATACATTCAAGTTCATATGAATATGTATTTGATTTTTTTAATAAGTGAGTGAATATCAATGTCATATGTACCCATAATATGTATTTATGTGTTAATATATATCATATGTTGATTTATGAATCAATTTAATTCTTTAGAAACTTGTATTCTATTTTAAAAAATATACTCTATATTTTTTCAATCTGTATTATATATTTTTGAACCTATATTCTTCCCCAAATTTACTCATAAATATTCATATTTATTAGACAAGCCAAATATGATGCCCCTATTTTAAAATGAGGGATATAACCTACAAGTCACTCATCTTGAAATTAGAGTTAATTGTATTGTGTCATAGATATGGTCATATATTATAATGTCATCATGTTGGAGAGTATATTATCATAGAAAATACAATTGTCATTAAATCATGTATGTAACATATTAAATTTGAGGCACATAAGTGTCTATATAGATATATCTATAGAAATAAATCATGCCATAATGTAAATATATTTGAAGTAGACTATGCCATAAGAATGCATGATATAAATTGTAGTGCCACTAATCAATCTTAACAAGCACACAAACATAACATTCAATAATGTTACATAATGATGAACAATAAAGATAAGGGGCCATATAAAAGGGACATATTCAAATGTCACATAAGCAAAGATTACACATGAATAATTCCATGGACCATAATTAATGGACATGTTCAAATCTCACACATACCACAAAATGATATCATAGAGATGATCAAGAAATTTTTGCACACAAGGGCAAAGGGACACACAAAATAGTAACAAAATGTTAAGCCTATTATGTAAGAAAGTAAGAAACACTGAAGGAGCATAGAATAAGTGAAACGAGTCTATTCCATCCACATGTATTATTGTCAAATTTTCATAGCACATTATCATATTGAATATAAAAATGTAAAAAATGAGGGATTTAGAAAGAGACTTGTAGGATATGTAGCTTAAAAGTATATGTTAGGTCCTATATATAATTATAGTATAACTATAATGTTTTTATATGCCCCAATAATAGGCATGGACACTAAGTATAAGAGAATTACAACATATAATAATGCATATGTAATGTATGTCATGCATCACCCTTAAATACTTCATGAATGCATGTGTGTATAGAAAAAAATATTTTATCTATGAAAATATATGATAAATAACATATAAAAATAAGTAACTAACATCTCATGCCATGTTTAAGTCATATATAACATTTGAATAATTTTTATTTTTTGAAATATTTATGTTTCTTTTGTATTTTTTGAAAAAAAATTAAACTTTTTATATATTTGAAATATTTGGAAGGGGAAATATCCTATAATCCCATTAATATAAGGATCATAGTACATGTATGAAAGGTTTTAAGCCTAATTTTTCATGGATGATGAATTCTACATGTAGATTTATCAAAATATAAATATCATCACACATTGTACTATAATTATTATGATCACTTCTTGTAGATTTTATTTCCACATGAGTAACTAGAGAAGGTGTAGGAATTAGTGAAATTTGTTGTGTGATTACCTTCTTCTTTAATGAAGTGTTTTAAAGTGTATTAGGAGTTGCCTTATGGTATTTATTTAAACCTTGATTAATTATTTGATGAGTCTTTATATTTATTAGGAAGGTATACCTTTTTCTATTGATTTGATTATATGAATTTTTTTTATATAAGTGCCACAAGTATATCTTGACTATGCTCTTGAATGGGTGCAATGATTATCTTTGTATTATGATTTGGAGTAGGTGTATTAATGAATTTTTTGGGATACTCTTGAATAAGTGAGACAGCCAAATATGGTGATGGTTGTGGAGGATGATGAATTACCTTTGATTATAAATGGTACAAACATGGGATGCCTTGAAATTTGACCACTTGATTGCAATGTATGTACTTGAGGTATTTATGCACTGTATATGGTATTACACAAAGATTTTATATCCAAGAGAATCATAATGATGTTTTGAATACCTCTATGCTTATTAAGACTATAAATATATTTTCCATTATTTCTATACCCACCTGAATAAGTAATACTATATGAAAAATACATCATTTCATTAAATTTGGATACATTCCAATATAGATTGAAAACTGAAACTATTATTATTGGTTTTTTATAGTACCAATTATTTCAAATATTATATTCTATTTTTGATATTATTGGATTCCAATTAACTATTATTGGATTTTAATATTCAATTTATTGGACTTTCATATCATATTTATGGATTACATTTTTAATGTTTTTAGAATTTAAAATTATTAATCAACTAGTAGTAGATATTATTCTAGTTTGTTGAAATAATTCAATTTTTCAAATAATTATTATTGGTTTTTTATAGTACCAATTATTTCAAATATTATATTCTATTTTTGATATTATTGGATTCCAATTAACTATTATTGGATTTTAATATTCAATTTATTGGACTTTAATATCATATTTATGGATTACATTTTTAATGTTTTTAGAAGTTAAAATTATTAATCAACTAGTAGTAGATATTATTCTAGTTTGTTGAAATAATTAAATTTTTCAAATAATGGTTAAGTAATTAATATTTTTATTTGATTCAATCTATTTATAATCATTAAAATTCTCCTCTACTAATTAGAATCTAAGCTTAGAGAATCTTGAAATGAGCAATGTTCTCTACAAAATCAAGCTTCTCAACTTGTTGATATTGTTAAATCCTTGTTCATAGTTATTCATATTATGGGGAATGGATGTGATCATGATAAATTTTTGAGATGATCCCACTTATTATGTAAATTTCACTCTGGTCATAATCCTTGAATTAGTTATCTTGTCCATTCCCTCAATTTTTATGACTCCCCATTGATTGCTTTATATTTTAGCTTTTCACATGTATGAAATTATGGTTCATTAATGATCCACTTGGTGGTTCCTAGTACATCAATTAAATTCATGAAATTGGCATTATTAAGTGAGTTGTAGATGATCAAATTACCCAATTTACTTAAGCATTTGGCATTAGATCCGGTCCATGGGATGCCACCATAAAAATCTATTGATATCTCATGCCATGGTCTAACTATAAGATTCCATAGACATGCCATAAATATTATGTCATTACAATATTTAAGGAGATGATATTTTATATCTTGATAAAAATTGGATTGTGCCTAATTTTACATAGGACATTAAAATTTTTTATCAATTAATGCCATTATGAAGAAGATAAATATTTTTGGTAGTTGATAGTATTGTAATATTATGTAGAATGGTCTCATGCCCATTTTGAACAAGATAAGAATAATATGGACATCCATTTTCTAACTAATATTTTTTAACACAAGTTTTAGGGGATTATTCACTAGAATATTTCTATTATAAAGTTTAAGGCAGTCTAATATTTGTGTAAAATGGTCACATTCTCATTTTGAACAAGTTAATAATAATATGAGCATCCACTTTCTAATCAATATTATGTAAGACAAACCTGGGATGATTTTTGAATGTGGTACTACTAGTATTCCCATTTTACATACATATGATTGCTATCTCATCTAAATTTTCCATGTGGAATTCACCCACTCATCCATAACACCAAGAGACAATCTATGTTAGATTTTCATTTTGGTCTTTAAAGTTTATGGCGTGTGTCATATATACTTGCTAATCCATGGACTTCATGTAGATATTTTTTTTTAGGAAAGTAAAGCTCCATTATTTCACCCAGTTTTATAATATCACTCACTTAGACACCTACCTGTTCATCCAAATAATTCCAATATGCACATTTTACACATAGACACCTGTATCTCATCCAAATTTACCACACAATGCTCACCTACTCATTTATATCACCTAGAGACATGCGAAGTTAACAATCCATTTTGATATTTTAAGTTTATGACATGTGTCATCTACTTGTTAATCTATGAAATTTGTGTAATTAGAAATAAAATTCTTTTTTCCTAGGAAATGGGAACTCCAAGTTTTCACCAAGTTTCATAATCCCACTCGAATCTTGACACACCAATGTTCAATTATTTGTAAGCTCAGGATGAATTGGACATTTGGATAATGATGTATGTATTTGTCCCTTAAATTTTTTAATCAAAGCACTTCAAATAATCACTAAGTCATATAGGTAAACAAAGTAGTGATAACATGACACATGGCACCATCTCATCAATCCAAGAGTAATGTTAGTAGGGTTTTTATGTATGGTAATTTTGGGTGAGTGGAGCAATGATATACTTCCATGTGTCATTATCCCACTCATCCAAATATTGACATCCAAATTTCATAGTATGGGATCTCTAGGAAAATAAAATATTAGGATTGTGATAAGTGTCATAATCTTGTCATGCTGGGACCATGAGAACATAGAATAGTAAGCCAAGAACTAGGCACTAGTGGAGGAGTGACATATAACCATATGTTCTTGGGACATATTATAGGTAGACAAATGATGAAGACATAAGTGAAAAATTACAAAAGCATAAAAAAATAACATCTATCAAACTAGGTTGATAAAGCATGCGAATGAAAAGGGAAAAAGAAAAAGCCACATGTTAGGAAAAGCTATAGAAATTTGCAATATACAATCAAAATTCAAATATGAAAGGTAGAGAGAAAGATAGATATTTTAAATATCTTTTATGTATGTAGATGACTATTACCAACCAATATTTTATGAGCCATTTTATGTACAGAGGTTAATATTTAAATTTCATCAAAATAGTCAACTTTGTTTAGGTTTGGCTCGATTTAAATTTTATCAAAATAGATCAAGATGAGAGAGAAATTTTGAATTAGATTGTCAAATAAGGTCATAATTTTAAAATATGTTATGATAAATTATGTGGAAATACTATCTCAATAATTATATATTAATTAGTCAACTTAATAGGATGACAAAGTTATTTAGATGTACAAAAATAATTTCCTTTGTTTATATATATAGAAACACTTCCTAATTCGACCAACTATAAAGTAATTAATCAAATTCCATATAATTACGGAACTTAGTAAAATTTTATAACTTATACCAATCAATTTTTTACTTCAAAATAATTCTATCTCTCACTATAAAATATAACTAAATATTATAATTGGGTTTATATACATAACTTCTTATAAAAAAATATAAATTATGTAATAGTATCAAGATAACTACATCACATTTGCTAATTATTCTTTTATATGTTTCCAAAGAATGACACATATTTGGGTGTGACCCCACATGATCTAAACATGTACATAAGTGTGTGAATATTTTCTTATTAGAATGTAGTTTGTCATAAAATTACTATTTTGGAGGTAATATAAAGAAAAGGTTTCATTTTTTATTGTAAATAAATCAAGTTTTATCATCTATGAATAATATATTATCATCCCATTATACAAGTGCATGTACTTGTCTAGAACTTTTTCCATGTTTTTAGTGTATAATGGCACAATATTTGATTTATTTGATTTGATAAATTTGTATCTAAATTCACACTATGGTATCCCCCATGCAAAACAAACTCCAAATTCATAGTAATTAAATTTTTTTAATGAAATAATGTTGTAATCTTGAGTTCAAGTATGTAAAACACAACCCAGTATCAAAATGTTTCTTTGCAATCTTCAACAAGTCAAGGATAAATGTATGACTAAAGTATTGTTAACATGGATATGAAAAGTTTTGGTGTTCAATATACAATTTAAATTCAATGGTCCCTAGAACCCCTAACAACACTCCTACTCTTAGTATCAACAACTTCCTTTTTAGTGGAGCAATAATATCTGAAATAGTCAACCAAATCAAAAATTATTTTTCAATAACTAACCATTATTACTAATATTGCATGATAATTTAAATTTAACACTTATAATATTATAATGTTATTTAAATATTTATTTATTTATGATAAATTCATTGTTGGAGATTTTTTTGGGGAGAATCTCATATTAAAAAAAACTCTTGGGGAAAATTTAATTTTATTAATGGTATTTGTTTATCAACCATTCATGATTAATAAAAAAATCTTAAAAGAAGTTATTATAAAAAATCTGAAAAATTACCAAAAACTATTTTTATTTAAATTTAATGTTTATTTAAAAATCTTAAAATTTAAACCAAATATGAATGAAAACATCTAAGAAAGAATCAATATTAACATCATATAGTAATGTAAATTTAATAATGCTCACACAATTTAATTTATATAAGTAGTGGGAACTCAATTTAATTTATTCCCTAGTTGTGAAACACTTGTCATAGATAAAATTATATCTTATTTTTAAAATAATCTTACATCATCTACATTCCCAATCAAGACTAGTTGTGTAAACAATGTCATCATAAGCCATTTTACCTTTGTAAACTCTTTTTCATATAAGACCTTCATTGGAATTATAAAATTTTCTTGAGGTACACCTTTATTTTGTGGGTTAATGCAATACTAATTTCATAATTAAGAATAATTCTAGGTTCTTTCTAAATCATGGTCAAATTATTAATAAATATTACCACATTTTTTTTCACAATGCTCATAAACCCAACAAAACAAAGGACATGCATCTATTTTAGCATTTAACAAGAGTTTTGTTGCAATTTTTTTATGTTAACATCTATATTGGACATTAACAAAAAATTTAATTGATATTATGAGGACACGATCATTAAAAATTAGGTCAAATGTCTTCTTGATCATATATGATAATTGTTGACTTGGAATGGTGTGTTATTATTTTATGAATAATTTTTTTGAATTAGAAATCCTTCTAAGTCGAGAACAAGAAAATATTTTTTGGAGGCACTAAATACAATAATAATTTTGAGATTTAGTTTTATATTCAATTAATTTTTTAATGTTATTAAATTAATATGCTAGTTAATGTTTTACCTGTATACCTAAGAATTTGCACAAATTTTACATCATCTCTATTAAAATATACATAATAATTTAAAATTAAAATTATTTAATGTTTGAAAAACATAATCAAACCAATTGTATTGGGACTTAGTCATGAATTTTTCAATAATTGATTATTAATTCAAGTAATATTTAATACATGTTTATGATCCAAGTGTGATAATTATTGTTATATGATATGATGTATTTGATGTGTTTACCATAACTAATTACATGTTCTTGTTCAAGTTCATCTTGTTAGTTACATGTGACCTCTATCTATTTATATGTCTCCCCTTGAGCTAAAGTTGATTCTTCATTTAATTTTTCATATACATTCATTGTTTGTAATGGATTAATAATTTCTACCAAATGAAACATACAAGTTTATAATGGGAACTCAAAATTATTTAGAATGGGTGTCCACCAATAACATATAAAATGAATTGAGAAGTATAATATCTAAGATTAGGGGAAGTAAATTATCATAAATAACACAATTCTATATACAATTCAATAGTCAATAGAATACTACATATTTAAAACTTAAAACCCAAAGGATTGATTTCAACTATGAAAGTAATTTAGTTTGTAACTATGTAAATTTAATGGATCATATAAATTATTATCAAATTATGTATTATCTAAGGATGTCATGATATATGTTTAGTATTGTTTAATCACCATCTCTTGATTTGGATTTTACACTATGCATATAAATGAATTTATACTAAAATTTATGATAACTTGTATCATATTTTTGCCTCCATAAAGTACTTAAATAAGGTATGAGTATGTGTTAGATATTGTTAACACATGCTCCCAAAAACTTGTAGATATCTCATACTTGAAATGATTCTCTAATAAGATAATCCAAATATTGTTTGGTCTCATAACATCTAAGGGCTTGGTGTGTGACCAATCAAGGTTTATTCCCATTTTTTCATCAACCCTTTCTTTTGAATCATGCACACCATAAATATTAAATACCACTGAGTCTCTGAAACCCACCTTCCTCATTCAAAATCCTATAGGATCATTTATATTTGATTTCATTATTTTCTTTAGCCTTTTCCATGTAAATGCATACAAAATTATGGAATAAGTAAGCTTTGAACATTAGAACAAGAAATATGCACACACAAGTCATTGCAATAGACCTAATGTAGGATAGTAGATCTATAATATCACTTTGAGTGACATCAGTGACAATGTTGTAAAAATATTCAATAACCACCTCTACACTAAGAGAAAGATGGTGTTCTAGTATTCCCAATGTTTTACCCAATATAAAAGGAAAATCACGCTAATATGTGAACTCAAAATAATCTTTCACAATTGGTAGATATTTCTTTTGTAACTGATGATACATATGTTTACAGGAGGTCGATGGAATCTATTGATATCATCTTATTATATTCTATTATTTCTAATCCATTACCTTTTTTGATTTTTTTCTTTTTCTTTTTCACATTTATGAATACCACACATAGTTGAGCAAAGTGAGTTTCATGCATCCTAAAATAACTACTTGTTTAGAAACCCATGAATTCAAATACTTTATAGTTTTCACCCTTGATACTCTGGGCTCCTTCACACTTTTTCAATAGGCACTTGAAGTTTATACATTCACACTAGGGATAACACTCATCATCATCCAAAACTATCCACTCATAACTTTATATAGATAAAATCTAATTATTCTAAAAATATACCCAACATGTCTCTAAATAAACCTAGTTTAAATTTTTTTAATGAATTTGGCCTAAAATTTGGGTCATTGTCTTTCTTATGGCTTTAACCATCCCACCATTTATGTAGATATAAAAAATTAAAAACCATTTTCCCCATATGTGATTAGGAAGAATAAAAAATCTTAGCTTATCAATAAGGCTTTCAATATTTAGTTTTTTATAAATATTCTTAATCTCTTCTTCAATTTCATGTATGCAAACATACAAGTAAAATACACTAATCAGGCATATAGAGTAGTGAAATTATTTTTTAATTCATTTTATTATTAGCTGAATTGAATTCAATATTTAAAATACCTTCTAGTTCACTTTATTTTCTTTGCCTAAACTATCACATTGTGTTATTTTTTCCACTATCCACAATGCCTTAGATTTGTATAATTGGTCAATAAAGTGTGTTAGAACACTTGTTTTGTTTTCCATACTTTATTGTTTGTAGATAAAGATTAATAGCTATATTATGGCATTGGAAAAAAGAATACAAACTAAACTTTGTTTTAATCTATCATGAAAATATGTAAACTCAGAGTTTTTCAAAATAATTTTCATAGCTTTGATGGTATGTTGTCCATCGATAATGCAGAAGTTAGTATCTTGATCCTACAATTCATGATCAAGATTAATGTCCAAGATATTACCAATTATTTTTCTAAAGGGAAGTAATATTTCCTCAAATTGAGGAGGCATAATATTACACAATAATGAGCTAACTAGTTTTTCAACACTAGATGGATCAAATGATCAGTGTTGGTATTTAAAAAGAGCTTGGCGGTACTATTCAACTTTAATCTTAAATGAGTTTTCATTAAATAGGAAAAGTTTTATCTCTTGAGATGTTGAAGTTTCACTTTCATTAAATTCTTTTTCATCTTTCTTTAATAGAGTTTTATCCCTTATAGATGCCTTTATCTCTTGGAAACATGATACTAAAGTTTATTTTTCCATCTTCACCAATAGTTTCTTCCTCATATATGTAAAAAATTTTGAATGAGAATTTTTCTTCCCTAATTCTTTGTTTATGTTCATGTGGTGGGTGAAAAAATAAGCGAATACATATTGATAAAGTATCTTGAATGCTAATTTAATTCCATTATAAATATTTTCACCAGTTTCTAATCCAATGATGTCTCCATCTATAAATATTTCAATTTTATAACTATATGAAAATCAAGAATCTTTGTGATGTTTTATCGAACAAACCATGCTAATTTTTATATATAATGGAACCTCTAGCTTTATTTGAATAATTTTGCATAAGTGGTTATTATTGTCTATATTCTCCCCATTAACCCTTATTACATTATTTGAAATGCATTTCATATTTATCACTATCCCAATCACTTAATGTTCCCCTAGTAAGGAATGAAACAACCATAGGTCATTGTGATAGTTAGATGGAGAGTACATTTCTAAAAAAACCACTCCTCATCTATTTTCTTCCAATCCAATGCACCCTCAATAACTATAATATCTTGATAGGGAATACTACCAACAACAACCATTATAATTCATTTTATAAAAAAATAGTCATAATTTGTTAGTTTAAATATATCATAATGACATTTAAAATTTGACATGCTTCGAAACCATATATAAATAAATTATTTAGATACATTAGTCACCAGATCATAATTTTTTTGAATGGACAGTTAATACTTGAACCAATAAAGTCTCGACATAAGATTGGTAGAAGAATATAAACATCGATTATGATTGGCCAATTATTGATAATAATCTTATATACTTGTGTATAATGGGCACATGCCCATTTTGAATTATGTCTGGTAAAGGAATGATATGAATATCATAGGACTATATACATAGTATCTTGTATAGAAAACACAAGTTAAGAATACATGGCATGTTGCTTATAATATATTTGTGGAATTTTTCCCTTTATTTTCATGTTGAAGTGGTGATTGTTAGTGCATATACCTAGTTATAATGAGATGTTAGATATTTTAACTAGTATTTATGATTTATCTTATTGTTTTTTAATAAATTTAATATATGTGTGTGCTAAAAACATTATAGTTATTTTCATCTAACTCAACACATATATTGGTTTATGACATACTACTACATCACTATAATTAATAGTAAGTCAACTTGAAATGGTTTAGACATCAATTGGATCACATATTACCTTTATTTCATGCGTTAAATTTCCCTCCTTTTTGTATTTTTATTATAATTTAATTAATAGGTATATTCATAGTTCAAATATTTATATTTATAGTTGTGAGGATTTATTACTAACTAATCTATTTCATGGGATAGAAGATGTATTACTAGTAATTTTCTCCCATTTGTCTAAACCCTTATCTATCAATCATGTGTCTGAGTCATATCAAAAGCCACACAAATTTGAAATTATGTGTCCAAGTCATATGTTGAGCCACTCAACCTTGTCAACTATAAATTTAATATTTTTTTATAATTGAGTTTAAAAGGTAAAGAATATAATCATACCACATCATGAGACATCTACAAACATACTTCATAGTATCTACAATTCTTAAAAGCATCATATGAAAATTAAAAAATAAGAATATTCACAAAGAAGAGATGAGTCTTTTAACATGAAAATAATTTGAAACTATGAATTCATAGTTTTATGTTCTAGACACGCAAATATGTAGAGAAAGTATCTAGTTATATTAGTTATCCTATGCTTTGGATAATATTATAAGATAATTCATATAAAATAAAAAATGATTAAATGCCTATGTTTGGAATTAAAATTTTAAAGAAACAAAATAGAAAGAAAATGGATAAAAATATTACCCTTAAGTTAAAAGATGGTAAATAATGGATTGATGGATTAAAAAATAAAAACTGATGATAGTAGTGTCTGGTCTTATAAATACTACCAAGTGAAGTAATAAAATAAATTCATAATTCTAGATTCTAGATTCTTAACATAAATTGGTAGGTTAACTGGCTACAACTCCCTAGACATATACATAGATGATGTCAAGTAAATAAACAATCACTTCAAATCAAATAGAAACATAAACCACCATGAGGGAATTAGTCAACAAATGCAGTAAATATAAAAGGTCAAGTAAATTAAAAAATAACATTAATGTGACATAATGAGTCATCAAAACTAACATGATGGATAAAAATGTCCAACTAATAAGGAAAGGCTAGGTTAGCCAGATAGACAATACATGATCACTAAAAAATATTCTCATGATCTTTGTCACTACCTATAATCGTAGATAGTTACACAAATCTAGAGCCAACCTCAATTTCATTCCTCTAAGGTTTTTTGATCACCAAAAAAATAAAAAAAATATAGTTACAATTGAGACTATAAGAGCTACAATGCAACACAATGGAGGAAAAAAAGGATGCCCCAGTCTTTACAAACATAAGAAAACTTGGCTTCTCAAAATCAAAGAATGTTCCACATAAAGTAATGACACCATATATAGAGGGATAATTTTCCAAGCTTCCATTCAAAGTTGGTCACCTCAAGGATACATTCAAATAAATTTATGCATAACTGATAGAAATTGACCATATAAGAATAGAGACATATTGGGTATAAATCATAAATCATAGACTAAAATAAAAGAAGCAGGAATGGAACCCTAAATCAAAATCATGTCCATATATAGATATCAATATCTGCAAAATATTTACCTACTTTTTGCTAGCAAATACTATAATGAAAATTTTACTCAGTTGAGTGCATAATGGTATTTTATTCCTTAACTAGTCTCATCTCATTACTACCCATGACATTAAAAGAGTAACATGGATGTTGAATTAAGGAAATAGTATTATGAAGTCTGAAAATAAGGGTTCAATGAAATCATTAGTAGATACCAATTATCTGAATGCTACCAAAGGAAAATGTGACATCAAAATATCAGCCATTCCTAATGCTACCTATAGATACATAGTCAAAGTAGTAACATGGAAAATATATTTTACCAATAGTTAAGATGTCATGATTTCTAAGAGTGCACCAGTGGCATTCAAAATAATGTCAATAAAAATCAAATTCAATCTTTGTAAAATCTTTCTAGATAACTTAAACTCCAATATTTATATGTAAGCATAACTTACGCTATAGATCTTTGTTATTTTTCCTAGATATATACTAAATAAACACCCACTCAAGAAAAACCAAAAAAATAGAACTAGATAAAATCATGACCATAGGAAAATAAATAAAAAATAATCTATAGACTATGGATACATAGAAATAAATTACTATCATGATAAGGTGGGGAAATAATTTATAATAAACCCACAATTCATGGTATCATATTTCCATACAAATAGTAAACAAATACCATAAAGATTTTTACTTTGTT
This sequence comes from Torreya grandis, assembly GCA_037957365.1. Lineage (NCBI taxonomy): Eukaryota > Viridiplantae > Streptophyta > Pinopsida > Cupressales > Taxaceae > Torreya > Torreya grandis. The sequence continues at coordinate 762,516 of JARHVA010005356.1, read as the reverse complement.
GCGATCATTGACTACATCTATATCTATCCATATGATGAATGTACTAAAATTTTCCCCCAATTATAGTATGGAGTGTCACATTAAAAAATCAAACTTGTTCCCATCATATATTCCTTTCATTGAGTCTTGGGGTTGTTTATTTGAACTAACATGCAATCTACTATGGAAGAGTTAGTGACCAAATTACTAGGAGCATCATCCAATGAGAAATTAGTAGAAGAGGATGAAAACATAGATGAATCCAAAAGAAAAATAGTACCACCATAGGAAACAAACAAAAAGAAGGGAAAATGAGTCTAGTTACAAGCTAAATAACAAACAATAGTATTGAAAGATGTATAGGTACCTAGAAAGGGCAAGCTATCCCAGTAAATAAAAATAGATGATGGATCAATAGGTGATAGGTTTGTTTATAGAAGGAAAAAAATAATACATCCCCAACCAAAAAAACTAAGATGTAGCCCAAAAAAATAAAAACAAAATATCATAATGGAAAAATACATCCCCACACATTCATATCCAAGTTAGGAAGAATTCCCCATCAATTTCTCTATTACATCATCAGACACAAAGAGAATAGAAGGATCAAATATATAACATGTTTTGAATATCATGATAGATAAAGACAAAAAATAATCCACTAAAGCCTTAGCCAAGGTAAAGGCCAAATAAAGGAAAAAATAAAATAAAGACAAAGAAGAGATCACAACAAAATAAAAGGTTAAAGTTGATAAGAAGACTCCATGTGATACTATGGCCAAAAAGACAACAACTGAGGCATTAACAATAAAGAAAAAGAATAAAAGGAAAAAAGAAAAATTGGAAAAAGGACAAAAAGAGAAAGATGAAAAGGAGACAAAAAATAAAAAAGAAAAAAAACAAGAAAAATAGAAAAAAATAAAGTAGAGGAAGAGAAGAAAAAGAAAAAAGGTGGAAGAAGATACCTCCCTCCTAGTCAAAGAAAAGATAAAATAAAAGGAGGCAAAGGATATCACCCTCCAAGCTAAATAAGTGAAAAAGAAACAAGTGGTATAAGAAATTGCCCATAAATCAAAATAAGAACAAGAAGAATAAAAAGAAGAAGGTGGCTAAGGATGATGCCAAAAACATTGGAAACACACAAAATTAATTCATAATATAAATTGGGACAAACATACTTTCCCAAAAACCACAACCACCCTTTTTTTCTAATTAACCAATTTACACTCCACCTTTCATTTCCACTCAATAATTTACCACCACTTCATCCACCCTCACTTGATTTCTCCAAGATTCCTTCACCTAAATCAATTTTGGCCCAACATCATAAATTCAACTCCATCCATTTGAATTCCACCCTTAATAAAATAATGACACAAGGAACTAATATGAAATTACATGAATTGACCTCTAGTTAAAAGTAGCAACCAAAAAATATATTTTAGGAGACTACACAATATGACTTGATTCTGAGATGCACAATCTTAGAGGAAACACTACATGATGTTATCTAAGTGATTATGAAAGACATGCCATAATTTAAAGTAGATCAAAATTTGACAATCACTAAATGGTTCATTGAAACCTTGAAAATTTTCATCATACATTAGTATGTCACTGAGGAAGGAAGGAAAAAAATTACGGCTAGTGAAATATAAGAGTTCAAAATTAAATTATATACTAATCCCTTAGAGGATAACAAACAACACTCTATTACATTCAAACAACATATTGATTCTCTACATAAAGTAATCTTAGAATTGAGATCATGTTTCCATTTCACTTTTAGGTGGATAGTGGCAACACTAGAGGAAAATAAGGCCTTATATAGCCTAGAGGAAGAATCAAACCAACCATAATCCCAATACGTTATTTAATAATATCTCATATGCATAGAGAGGGTGATAATTTTGGCACTACGTAAATAATTTTGGGAGCAACATCAAAAAAAGAGAAAAACTAATCATTGAACTCAAAGAATTAGAGGAACTAATAAATAATTTCATAGTAAAATTAGATATATTTACAAATAAAATGGAGACATCATTTGATACTATTGTTACTCATCCCACCCCTAATGACATCGTTGAACTGAATCAAGAAAATGGATAGTTAGAACGAAAAACCCAATGAATCAATAATTAATTCAAATAATGAAAATCCATAAAGACCAATATTTTCAATAAACATTATCAATTTTTATTACAAGGCCCATGTCCTTAACCAATTTTATGGTATTTTTCAAATTTGGTATGTCTCCAGGATGAGACAAAAGTTTAAGTTTGGGGACAATGTTGTCATGTTTATAAAAAAACTCTATAGAAAGCCATGGAGGTCTATGGTTATACTACAACATACTTCCAAATACATAGTTTACTATGGCATATCTTGAACCTTATGACATTATATGGAGCTACATAGATCAAAATGATAGACCATCCAAGTATATCATTTTATTTAGACTTAGTAAAATAGATAGATGGAATATGATCTAAGTTATCATATTTGTGTATTGATGTATCATATGTAACCATTTGAGGATATTAATAAATAATAATTAAAAAGATATTTTAAATCTTTTTATGATATGTGAATTCATAGTTACACATGAGTATATGTTTTGTATTAAATTTATATTATTTTAATATTGTATTTGTTTCATAGTTACATGATAGTGTACCATAGACCATTGTGATGATATCATGGTAACATAATACCTAAAATTTATATGCATGATGATGATATAAATATTATTCCAATATTGATGTGTAAAATGGGCATATACCCATTTTAAATAAGATAATAATAATATGGACATCCACATTCTAACCAATATTTTGTAACACAATCTTGGATGGGATTCTTCAGTGGAGTACTAGACAAGATAGTATAATGCATAACCTTGTAATGGTTCCATAACATCATGATACCTAAAATGTATATACACAAGGATAACTATTTATAGTATTCTAATCTTGACATGTAGAATGGGTACATTCTCACTTTTAACAAGATAATAATAATATGAACATATGTATTATATCCAATTTTGTGTAACATAATCTTGCGGGATTTTTTAGTGGAGTATTAGACATGATAGTATAACACAAAACCTTGAGATAGTACCACAACATCATAATACCCAAAATGTACATGCATAAAGATGATGATTGATATTATTATAATATTGACATGTAGAATATTCTAAGTAGATGAATGTCCAGATTCTAAATAATATTCTAGAACAAAAGATTAGGAAGGTTCTTTAGTATATTTATAGACATGATAGTATACCACAAACCCTTGTGATGGTACTACAACACCACAATCCCTAAAATATATATGCATGGGGATGACTATTAATAGTATTCCAATATTGACATGTATAATGGGCACATGCCCATTATAAACAACATAATAATAATATGAACATATACATTCTAACCACTATTGTGTAACACAAGATTGGGGGTGATTATTTAGTGGAGTATTGGACATGATAGTATAACATAGAACCTTGAGATGTTATAAAAACATCATGATACTTAAAAAGTATATGTACAATGATGGCTATTGATAATATTCTAATATTGACATGTAGAATGGGCACATGCATATTATGAACAACATAAGAATGATATAAACATCCAAATTCTAACAAATATTATGTAACATGAGATTGGGGGGATTCTTTAGTTGAGTACTGGATATGAGAGTATAATAGAGGAACTTGTGTTGGTACCACATCATCATGATACCTAAAATTTATATGTTCAATGGTGATGGTCAAGAATATTGCAATATTGATATGTAAAAGGGAAACATGCCCATTCTAAAAAAGATAAGAATAATATGAACATCCACATTCTAACAAATAATTTATAACACAATCTTAGGGGGATTCTTTAGTAGAGTAATGGACATGATAGTATAACATAGACCCTTATGATGGTTCTAGGGAATCATGATACCTAAAATGTATATGCATGAGGATGAATATTGATAGTATTATAATATTGACATGTATAATGGGCACACACCCATTCTAAACAAGATAATAATAATATGAGGATCCACATGCTAACCAATATTCTATAACAAAAGCTTAGGGACATTCTCTAATGGAGTACCAGATATGATTAATGTAGACCCTTATGATGGTATCATGACATTATGATACCTAAAATGTATATGGAATAGGATGAATATTGATATTATTCTAATATTGACATGTAGAATTGGTACATACCATCCTAAACAAGATAAGAATAATATAAAAATCCAAATTCTTACTAATATTTTGCAACAAAATTTGGGGGGGGGGTTCTTCAGTGGAGTACTATGCATAATAGTATAACGTAAAACTTTGTGATGGTAACATCAAATCATGATACATTAAATGTATATGCATGAAGATGATGATTGATAATATTCTGAACAAGAAAATAATAATATAAATAATGGGCACATGCCCATTCTGAATAAGATAAGAATAATATGAATATCTACATTATAACTAATATTCCATTACTTTTTCTTTTGGGGATTCTTTAGTGGATTACTAGACATGATAATATAATGTAGACTCTTATGATAGTACCACACCATCACGTTACCTAATATGTATATGCATGAGTATTACTAGTGATAGTATTACAATCTTGACATGTAGAATGGGCACACACCCATTTTGAATAAGATAAGATTAATATAAACATCCACATTCTAACCAATATTATATAACATAATATTAGGGGGATTATTTATTGGAGTACTATAAATGATAGTATAACATTGACCGTTATGATGATACCACAAAATGATGATACTTGAAATGTATTTGAACTATGATGACTATTGACATTATTCTAATAATGACATGTAGAATGGGTGCATGCCCATTTTTAACAAGATAAGAATAATATAAACATCCACATTATAAATAATATTATTCAACACAAGATAGGATGGATTCTTTGATGGAGTAGATGGAGTACTAGACATGATAGTGTAATGTGAAATGTTACGATGGTACCAATACATCATGATGCCTAAAATATATATGCATGAGGATGACAGTCAATAGTATTTCAATAATGACATGTAGAATGGGCACATGCCCATTCTAAACAAGATAAGAATAATATAACATCAACATTCAAACAAATATTATAAAACACAATCTTGGGGGGGGATTATTTAATGGATTACTGGTCATGATAGTATAATGTAGACCCTTATGATAGTACCATAGTATCAAGATACCTAAAATGTATATGAATGAGGATGAATGTTGATAGTATTCAAATATTGACATATAGAATGGCCACATTTCCATTTTAAACAAGATACGAATAATATGAACATCCAAATTCTAACCAATATTTTATAACATAAGCTTCGGGAGATTCTTTTGTGGAGCACTAGACATGATTATATAGTATGAAACCTTATGATGGTACCATGAAATCATGATACTTGAAATGTATATACATAAGGATGACTGCTAATAATATTCTAATCTTGACATGTAGAATGAGAACATGAGAATTATGAATAAGATAAGAATAATATGAACATCCACATTCTAACCAATATTCTACAACACAAGTTTGGAGGAATTATTTAGTGGAGTACTAGACATGATATTATATCATAGAACCTTGCATCAATACCACAACATCATGATACCTAAAATGTATATATAGGAGGATGATGGTTGATAGTACTATAATATTGACATGTAGTGTTAAGAAGTGTTGTAATTGATGTTAAGGTTGTTGTCATTTGGTGTTAATTTTATATTAATTGATGTCAAGATGCATCTATTAAATATGTATGGTGATCAGTCTCTGAGATTTGAGCTTGTGTGCTTGATGTGAGAAGGAAACCATGTGACAAGAAGGCAAACTAATGTATTTATATTGAGAGATAGTTTGAAGGAAAGTTAATGATTATTATTTTGGGTTTATATAAGATTGTTTTAGTGGTGTAAGAGTGTTATCTTATGAATTTTATTCTTTGATAGCATCATTGAGGTAAGAATGTTTTGAGTACTAGTCCTTGAGTACAAGGTGTTTTGAGAAGCCTAGTTATAACAAGCATAGTCACATCATGATCATTTGAATCGTGAGAATGAATAGGTATATGAAAATCATGTAAGGAATGTTAGAAAAGTTTATAAGCATCAAAGAGTGTTTCAATATTAGTTTCTAAGATTCAAGTGCTTGAAAAACCTAGTCATGACACTAGTCATAGAATGTAAAGTCTTACTAAAAGGGTTTGAGCATGGTGGCTTGGTGATATGGATGCACATAGAAATTAATTGATGTATAAGGTTATTTTATCATGAATATGAGGCATTGGATTAGTCAAGAGAGTTTCAAACTAATCCTTCAAGGGTAAGACCTTCAATCCAAGTCTATAACTAGACTAGTTCTAGACCTTGCCTAGCCTAATGAGGCGTCATGATCTATTATCAAGACACATGAAAAATGTATAGAAGTGGTTGAGTATGGTAATATTTTTTATGGAATGTATATGAGGTGTTGATGTTTTGGATAGTGGTTATAAAGACTATTTCAAATATTGATGTGGTTTGCAGGTCAAAGTTTAGAGAGTGAAGAGAGAGATGATGGCCAAATAAGGTATAATATTTAGATTTCAAGATAAGGATGATCATGTGAGAATTTTAATTTGTGTGATATATTGGTCTAGGTTTTTTTACCAAGTATGAGGTCAAATTTTGAAGGTTTAGGCTTGAAAAAGTGTTTTAAGTTCTCTTGGGTGTACATAATGAAGGTATGCAAACATGAGAAAGACTTTATGGTGTTCATTAGAATATGTAACATATAAATTTAAAATTGATATATTAATGGTAGATGGTGAATGATCCTATATCAAATTTTTAGTAATTATTTTTTTGAATGAGGAACTAAGCTTTATGAATGATTGCTAACAATGGAAGATGGTTTAAACCCTCAAAAAATTCTAACAGTGACCCACTATGAAAGAATTTTTATAAAGTGATAATAAGGGATTTTTATATATATTTTAGTGATTTTATGTTGTATTAAGCTCTCCTAGGAATCTCTAAGTGTGATTGAGTCTTGAGGTGAGTGAGTGGACCCTACAAGAAAGACCTTGTTTCTCAAAGATTTATTGTAGAAGTAAGATTTGACCAAGTCAAAGTTTATAAATAGATGGATGAATTTTATTGATAATTTTATTTAATGTACATGGTTGTTTTTTTATATGCTATGCTAAATTGGTCATCTAACCTAACTAGTTTCTAACAAGCCTAATGGTAAAAATAGTGAGAAACCTAAGAAGCAGTGAGAAGATGAATAGGGATGTTTTCATGGAATAGGGATGAAATCAAGTGTATGGATATGTTTTTAAATAATTTTAAGACATGATAATGTTGTATAAATGTTTTATTGGTTATTTAATATGATGAAAATGTTGCTCATAAGTTGACCGGTCTGGTTTAATGAGACAATGAGGTATAAGATCATGAGATTGGTCTATAAAAATAATATTTATATTTGAATATATCATATTTATATATAATAATGGTATAATTATCTCATAAAATAATAAAAATTCATCAAGGGTCTCTTTAAATGGTCATATAAGTGTTTAAAGATTATTTCCACCATGACTCTACTTTAAGGTAAACTGGTAGTTCTAGGTAAGCAAGTTGCAATGATGAGTTTGAGAATTTATACCATGAGTTTATGTATAAAATGAAAATTATGTTGTATTTTTGGACTTTAGTTTCCTATTAATTCTTTTTATAATATTGGAAGTCAATGTTGGAATATTGAAGCCAAAATGGTTTGTCTAGTTCTAGTTTGATTATGTGTAGTAAGATCAAAAGATTGGTGTGCAAGACCAATATTTGACATTGGACCTTGTGGTTTTTTTATTTTAAAGTGGTGTAGATATTTTTAAATATATTTTTAAACTATAAATTTTCATAGGAATTATTTTTTAGGTGCTTAATATAAAGTTGTTCTTGACTATGTTTTGAGGCTAGTTGGCAATTCAAAGTGACCATTTTGCAGAGAAGAGGTTGAGCCTGTATACTCTGAGTTGAAGTATATAATGAAGTTTGTGATGACCATAAGATCATGATTTTAAAAAAATAACTATTTAATATCATGTTTATCTATAAAAATTGTATTTATGCTTTAGTTGTTCAAGATAGACATTTCTATGTATGTAAAAGCCTGATATGAACAATACAAATGGCATGCTTCAAGTGGTGATTGGAGATAAAAGGTGTCATGAACCTAAGATGATCCTATAATGGGTTTATTTGAGTGAAATATGGTTTATTAATTCCATGTATGAAGTTTTAAAGTGTTCCAAGGATATCAAAAGGTAATGTGTGCTAATGAAGGCCAAATTAAATAAGGACTCCTTAAGGCCTAAAAGAGCTTTTGGTCCTATATAATATGACCAACATATTGAAATTTTTTATTAATATATGAAATGTGGTATATGATCTAATAAAAAGGTAATCTAATTATGAAAGTGTATATGGATGACCAAGAGGTGTTGATCAAGAGCTTAGTATAAGAACAAAGCCTAATAGGACTAATTAACTAGTTGGAGAATGAGTGACTTAAAACAAAGGACATAACACTTTAAAGAGATAAAGGAGGTATTATAAGAAATTATAAGGGTGAATAGAAACTAAAATTAAGATATTATATGGGTAATATATATAAATATTAAGGTTTTATGACCTAATCTATCTTGAAGAGACCTAATTGAATGAAGGAGCCTATAAGGCAGTTTGAGAGGGATATGAGAGTGTGAAGAGATGAATGGTCATAATAAATTAGTTGAGAAAAATATATATTGAAGGTGATAAAATATATCAAGTGATTGAGTTTGTGATAAGTCATCAAGGGGGTTGGTGCCTCCTTACAAGTTGGTTCTTGTTAAAGCCTAGCTGAGTTAGTGCTTAGCTAGTTGGGGTTAATACTCCATGTGAAGTGGGTGATTCAATAAATTTGGTGTTTATATTATAGTATTTTAGTAAATTTTAATATATTAGTGGGTTTTATTTCTCTTGAGGTTTTCCCACATAGGTGATGTGTTATTGTGTTTCATTCTTACATGGATAAGTGTTTATGCTTGCTAGATCTATATGGTTATTTGAATGGTTCATTATTTCTTAAGTGAAATTGATATGAAAGTTTTTGAAGACTGATTAAACCCTCCTTTTAGTCATTTTTATTCCAAAATTTGGTATTATATCAGGTAATTTGAAATATTCCTAATAGTCTAAAGGAGATCCTGGAAGTAAGGATGGCTATTCAACAAGCTCTGGGTGTTTTTCCTACTAATAAGGCTCCATTATTCAATGGGAATAATTATGAATTTTGGAGCATTATAATGAGGTAATATCTAATTCCAATGGGCCATGACATACAAAAATATTTTATGGATGTATCTACTCCACCTCTTACACCGCCAACTATGAAATAGGTAAAAAGGAAAGTGAGTAATTTCAAGGAAATGAATGCCATTCTATGTGGCCTATCAGAGGTAGAGTTTTTGAAGATGATGAACTATGAGTCATTAAAGTTAATATGGGACAAAATGAAGACTATATATTAAGGAAACACCAAGGTGATGATATCCAAGTTGTAAAACCACCAAAGATAGTTTCAAAGTCTAAAGATGAAACCATTACATCTTACCTATTGATGGTTGATGAAGTTATAAATGTCATTAGAGGACTGGGAGAAGTGAAAGAGTCTAGATTTGTTCAAAATTTATTGAGATTACTAACTCCTAAGTTTGATTCTAAGGTGCCTTAAATAGAAGAGATTCAATATTTGGATAAACTATAAATGGTTGGGATTCATGGCATCTTGACTACATATGAGATGAGAAAAAATGAAGGAAAACCTACCAAGAAGGAAATAACATTCAAAGTTGAAAAAAAGTCAAAATTCAAGAAGGTTAAGGATGAGTTATGTTTAGATGTTGATGCTAATGAGCTAATAGCCATGTTTGTTAGGAAGTTGATGTTTAAATGTGGTAAATACAAGGGTAAGTTACCATTCAAATATTTTAACTATGGTAAGATTGGTCACTTTGCATTGAAGTGTCCTAATAAGGATAAAATGAGAATGATGAATAACATGATGAACATCATGGAGATGATAGGAATTTATATAAGCCTGACAACAACAAGAAATATTTTAGGAATTATGAAGGTAGGAAAGGATCATTAAATAATAATAGAAGTTTCTACACCAAAGAGGATAATACCTCATCTAATGTAAGTGATACAGGTACATCTAATACTGATGATGGCAATAATAAACCTAAACATGACAATAATTAAACCTTATTCAATATAAATAAATAATGAGGGTTGATCAAATGGGAAAGGCCTAATGGTTGATGAAGAATCATATATAGAAGAAGTTGAAGTGAACCTTGAGGCATAATTAGTGAGTGCTCTAGAGGATTTGAAGTTCCAAAGAAAGAAGAATCACAAACTAAGATTATTAGTTAAGGATTATGGAGAGCAGATTGGTTTATTTGAGGAGAAATTGAGTAACACATCTAAGGAGTATGATGAGATCATCAATCAGATTAAATCATAGATAAATAAAGTCACTACAAAATTAAAATGTAAATATTAAGAATGCACTAGGTATGAATCTAAAGTGGAATCCCTAAAATTTGAGTTGGATCAAGTATCTAGCAAGTTAAAGACCTTTGTGAAGTTTGAAAAAAGTATTGATTCTCTAGTTAACATCTTGAGTAGTCATAAATTTTCAAGTGATAAGATAGGTATTGGTTTCAAATAAGACCAAAAGGAGGTAGATAAATTTAAGGATAAAGCTAATGAAGATAAGGTCAACATGAAAATACCTATCAAATAGCCTAATGGTATGATGCATGTTAATTCATTCAATGGTTATTATTATACATGTAATCAGTTTTGTCATATAGAAAGAGAGTGTAAAATACCCTCTAAAAATGAATATGAATGAGAATATGAAAGGAATTATCAGTCAAGAGGTATGAATGAGGTAGTTTGATATAATTTTCATAATATAGGAAACATTACAAGATTATGTCCTAATAGATTTAGAAGGTCATCAAGTCAAAATAAGAGGGTTGAATCTCTTAGAGTGAAAGAGAGAAGGCAAATTAATGTGTGGAAACCAAAGATAATAAAGGTAAGTCATGATCAGTTTACAATCTCAAATGGACTATTCACAATGGAAGAACATACATTAGATGTGAAATCAATTCAAGAATGTTGTAAACTCATATTGATGATCAAATTGTTGATGAAGAGGTCAATCCTATAGTGCTAATCAATCTTAAAAGCATATAGAATGATATTAAGTCTTATGAGAACATGGATATTTGGGAATATTTTGATCTTTTGTTATTTTAGTATCCTATGGAAAGGAGTGGCTCCATTAGAATTCATGGAGACACTCTTTAGTTAAGAAAAAACATGGTGGATGCATGGTTTGAGGGGGAGCTATTTAAGTCATTTACTAAGATTGATATATGTTGATAAGGGGTCTTATAATCTAAGTTCATATGAAGGAGGTATGCATAGAGTAAGGTGGAGCATATAACTATAATGCTTCCTATTCTATATGTTGAGATTTTTAGGAAAAAGGTGTGGTCTTAAAATTTACAATATGTATGACCCTTTATCATTAATTTCAAAGGGGGAGAAAGTTTATGAAGTTAGATTGACTAGATTAGGGAAGATGAGAGTGATCAGTTTGAAGAATGTTTTGCCATCAATGACAAAGGAAGAGTTTGTTGAGAAGTGTTGTCATTGATGTCAAGGTTTATTTAATTTGATGTCAATTTTGATGTCATTAATTTCAAGGTGAATCTATTAAGGATGCATGGTGAGAGGTATATGAGATATGATCTTGTTGTCTTGATGTGATAAGGAAGCCATGTGACAAGTAGGAAACCTAATGAATTTATGTTGAAATATATTTGAAGGAAACCTAGTGATTATTATATTGGTTGTTTCCAATATTAAGATTATTATTTTATGAATGTTCTTATTTGATATTGTCATTGAGGTAAGAATGTTTTGAGTACTAGTCCTTGAGTACAAGGTGTCTTGAGAAGCCTAGTCATAAAAAGCATATTCATATCATAAACATGTGCATGGTGACCATGAAGAGGTATGTAAATATAATGTAAGGAATTTTATAAAGGTGTAGAATCATCAAAGAGTGTTTCAAGATTAGTTGTCAAGATTGAAGTGATTGAGAAGCCTAGTCATGACATTAATCATAGCATGTAAAGTCTTAGTAATAAGGTTTGAGCATGGTGGCTTGGTGATATGGATGCACATAGGCATGAATAGATGTATAAGTTTTCTTGATAATGTATATGAGGAACTAGAACACTTAAGAGAGTTTCAAAGTAAGCCTTTAATGGTAATACCTTTAGTCTAAGTCTACAACTAGACCAATTCTAGACCCTACCTAGCCTAATGAAGCATCATGATCTGGTGTCAAGACACATGAATGATTTATAGAAGTCGTTGATCATGGTAATAGGTTTTATGGTATGTATATGAGGTGTTGAAAGATTGGATAGTGGTTATAAGGACTGTTTCAAAGACTAATATGGTTTACAAGTCAAGGTCTAGAGAACAAAGAGAGAGATGGTGTCCAAATGAGGTATGAGATTCAAATTTAAAGATAAGAATATCTGAGTATTTTTAGTGGTGTGATACATTTTCCTATGTGTTTTGACCAGGTGTGAGGTTAAGGTTTAAATGTTTAGGTTGGAAAAAGTGTTTTAAGGTCTCTCAAGTGCATAAAATGAAGGCATGCAACTGAATAAAGACATTAAAGTGTTTATTGGCATGTTTAAATTATGCATGGGAACCTAAGATATTAATGGTATATGGGAAAGTGTTTTAGCTCAAATTTATAGTCATTAGTTCTGGGAATGAGGAGCTAAGATTTATGAATGATTGATAATAGTGGAAGATGGTTTAAACCCTCAAAGAACCCTAATAGCAACTTGATATGAAATAAGTTGTTCTATAGTGATTATAATAGATTTTTATGTCTATTTTAATTATTTTAGGATTTATTCAACTCTCCCAGGAATCTCTAGGTATGATTGATTCTTCAAGTGAGTGAGTGGACCCTAAAATAAAGGTCTTATTTTTCAAAGATTTATTGTATAAATTAGAGTTGACCAAGTCAAATTTGATAAATAGATGGAGAATTTTTTTTTGACTTGTATTTAATGTCCATTATGTTTTTTTTATTGTTTATATCCCTCAAGTGTGCTAAACTATTCATCCAAGTTGGCTAGTCGATAACAAGCCTAATGGTAAAAATAGTGAGAAACCTAGTTAGCAGTAAGAAGATGATTAGGGATGTGTAATCATAGAATAGGGATGAATACAAGTTCATGGATAAATTTTTAAGTAATTTTAATACAATTTAATTTTGGATATAAGTTTTGGAGGTCAATGAATATGATGAAATTTTTTCTCGTAAGTTGACCTATCTGGTTTAGATGAGATAATGAGGTACAAGATCATGAGATATATCTATAAGACCAATATTTCCATTTAAACATATTATATTTATATATAATATTATTATAATGATATAATAATATCATAAATATTAATCTATAGTCTCTATAAATGGTCATATAGGTGATTTAAGGTCATTATCACCATGATTATGCTTTAAGGTAAACTGGCAGTTCTAGGTAAGCACATTGTAGTGATGAATTTGAGACTCTATACAATGATTTGATGTACCAAATGAACATGATGTTTTTTTAGATTTTTATTTCCTATTAGTTATTTTAAAAATATTTGAAGTTAGTGTGAGAGGTTGAAATATTGAAACCAAAATGGTTTGTCTCGTTCTAGTTTGACTGTGTGCAGTAAGATCAATAGATTGGTTTGCAAGACCAATATTTGACATTAGACCTTTTTGTTTTTTTATTTTAAATTGGTATATATATTTAAATTTATATTTTTAAATTATAATTTTTATTTTAAGTGGTATTTTAGGTGCTAAAAATCAAGTTGTTCTTGACTGTGTTTTGAGGCTAGCTGGTAGTTAAGAGTGAATATTTTGTAGAGAAAATTTTGAATCTATATACCTTGAGTTTAATTATATAATTTTTTTTGTGATGAAATTAAGGTAATTAAGTTTATAAATATATGATTTAATTTTATGTTTATTTGTAAAAATTGTGTTTATGCTTTAGTTGTTCAAGACAAACCTTTTTGTGTATGTAAAGATCTAATGTAAACAGTAAAAATGGCATGCTTCATGTGGTGATTGGAGCTATAAAGTGTCATGGAATTTAGATGAGCCTATTAGGAGTATATGTGAGTGTAATATATATTTTTACTAATGTTTATGAAGTTTTAAAGTGTTCAAAATAGATCAAAGGGTAACGTGTGCTAATGAAGGCCTAATTTAATTAGGTCTCTTTAAGGCCTAAAAGAAGATTTGGTCCTATATACTATGACCGACATATTGAAAATTTTCATTCATGTATGAAATGTGTTATATGAAATATTTAAGGGATAATACAATTATTATAGTGTATATGGATGATGAAGAGAATTATGAGGAAGAGCCTAGTATAAAAATAAGGCCTAATAGGCCTAATTGACTAGTTGGAGAATGAGTGAGTTGAAGAAAAGGAAATAACACTTTAAAGAGACAAAGGAGGTACTTTATAAAATAATAAGGGTGTATAGAAAATATCATGAATATATAACCTGGGTAATATAAATGAATATCAAGGTCCAATGACCTAATCTATCTTGAAGAGACCTAGTTGTGTAAAGGAGACTAGAAGGCACTTTAAGAGTGATAAAAGAGTGTGATGAGATGAAGAGGTGGTCATAATTATTGGTTGAGAAAAAATATATCTTGAATATGATCAAAGATATTATGCGGTTGAGTTGGTTCTGAGTCATCTAGGAGGTTGTTTCCTCCTTGTAATTTGGTGCTTGTTAAATCCTAATTGAGTTGGTGCTTAGTTAGTCAGGTTTGGTACTCCATATAAAGTGGGTGATTTATTAAAGTTGGTGTTTTTGTTATAAGAATGTAGTAATTTTTTGGATACTAGTGGGTTTTATTCCCCTTTATCATTGACCACATATGTGATGTGTTCTTATGTTTCATGCTTAAGTGGATAGGTGTTTGTGCTTTTTAGATCTATATGCTTGTTTGGATGGTTCATGATTGTTTAAGTGTAATTGATAAGAAAGTTTTTGAATAATGATGCCACCCCCTCCCCCTCTCATTTATTTTTATTCCAACATGTGGATTGACCACATACCCACTCTGAACAAGATAAGAGTAATATGAACATCCACATTCTAACCAATATTCTACAACACAAGCTTGGGGGAGATTTTTCAGTGGAGTAGTAAACACTATAGTATAATACATATCCTTGAAATAGTACCATGGCATTATTAAACCTATAATGAATATGAATGGGGATGGCTATTGATAGTATTATAATATTGAAATATATAATATGCACATGCTCATTAGAAATAAGATAAGAATAATATGAACATCCAAATTTAATGAATATTATATAACATAGGATTGGGGGATTATTCAATGGAGTATTATGAATGATAGTATAATACAAACCCTTATAATGGTACCACAACATCATGATACCTAAAATGTATGTGAATAAGGACAAATGTTGATAGTATTCCAATCTTGAAATGTAGAATGGGCACATGCCTATTCTAAACAAGATAAAAATAATATGAGTATCCACATTCTAACAAATAATATACAACACAAGCTTAGACGGATTATATAGTGGAATACTAGACATGATAGTATAACACATAACCTTATGATGGTATCATGATATCAAGACACCTAAAATGTATATTAATAGGGACTATTATTAATATTATTATAATATTGACATGTAGAATGGGCACATTCCAATTATAAATAGGATAAGAATAATATAAACATCCATATTCTAACCAATATTCTACAACACAAACTTGGTGAAGATTATTCAATGGAGTACATGACATGATAGTATAATGCAGATGCTTGAAATGATATCATAACATCATGATAATTAAAATATATATACATGAGGATGACTATTGATGGTATTCCAATCTTAAAATGTAGAATGGGAACATTCCCATTCTAAACAAGATAATAATAATAATAACATCCACATTCTGATCAATATTCTATAACACAAGCCTGGGGGGGATTCTTTAGTGGAGTACTAGACATGATAGTATAAACAAAACCTTGTGACGATACCATGGCATCATGATACATAAAATTTATATCTATGAGGATGAAATTTGATAGTATTCTAATATTTACATGTAGAATGACTACATTCCCATTTTAAACAAGATAAAAATAATATGAACATACACATTCTTACCAATATTTTGCAACACAAGCTTCAGTGGTTTCTTTAGTGGAGTAATGGACATGACAATATTCTGTTGACCTTAACAATGGTACCATGGAATCTTGTTACCTAGATTATATATGCATAAGGATGAATATTGATATTATTCTAATTTTGACATGTATAATGGTATGATGCCCATTATGAACAAGATAATAATAAAATGAAGATCCACATTATAACCAATATTATGTAACAAAAACTGTGGGGGGATTATTGAGTGGAGTAATGGACATGATAATATAACATAGACCATTAAGATGGTATCGTGGCATCATGATACTTAAAATGTATATGCATGAGGATGAATATTTATTATATTCAAATCTTAACATGTATAATGGGCACATACACATTATCAAAACAAGATAAGAATAATATGAATACCCAGATTCTAACCAATATTCTACAACATAATCTAGGCAGGGATTCTTAAGTGGAGTATTGGACATGATAGTATAACACAGACCTTAAAGATAGTACCACAACATCATGATAATTGAAATTTATATGAACGAGGAAGACTATTGATATTATTCTAATCTTTATATGTTGAATGGGAATATGCCCATTTTAAAAAAGATAAGAATAACATGAACATACACATTCTAACCAATATTTTGTAACATGAGCTTGGGGATTATTCAATGGAGTGTTGTACATGATAGTATAATGCATACCCTTTTTATGGTACCATGACATCATTACACATAAAATGTATGTGCATGAGGATTACTATTGATAGTATTCCAATCATGAATTATAGAATGGGCACATGCCCATTTTAAACAAGATAACAATAATATAGACACCCACATTCTAAACAATATTGTAACATAATCTTGGTGGGGGGATTCTTCAATGGATTAATAGACATGATAGTATAACATGGTACTTTACAATGGTAATATGACATAATTAGACCAAAAATGTATATGGATTAGGACATTTATTGATAGTATTCTAATCTTAAACTATAGAATGATCACATGCCCACTCTTAGAATAATATAATTATATTATTAACATCCA